>JANTOQ011059767.1:0-27257 GCA_027564595.1 Bythotiara depressa | reverse complement strand
ATTGATAGAATAAGAAAATAAATTTGATACTGTCTCTAACTTGTTGTATTTTTAGGGATATTCTATAGATTAATAAAGCGGGGGCTGGCAAAATCGGGGGATGAAAATCGGGGGCTAACTTGCTGTTGGTTAATATTTTCAACTGCACTCGCTTTCTTTTTTTTGGCTTAGCAAAACTTTATTATTAGAGTTAAGACGGTATGAAACTAAAAAGTGCAGAATTTGGAGGACAACCTCGTCCCCTGGGCTTCCGATATCAAAAAGAGAAAGAGACCCTGGGAACGAGGTTGTTTGGAGGATAGATATGACATATTGATAGTCAGATGATAAGAGCTGTTTTGAAACATACTTATATGGATATAGATAGCTCTTATAGGCCAAGGGACTATAAAAATTTGTGAAAATGGTGCTCAGTACTTCATGTCTCGTTCTATAATACCAGAAAGCCCTTTATGTATTACGTACGTATCAAATACGTACCGGGTTGGGGTTAGGGCTATCTACATGCAGTACCGCGTATTTTAGTGCAACAAGACATGGCTGACTAACAAAATAGTTAGAGAGTTCGTTGCCTCACAGTTTAACATAATTGCATACTTAGAGCTTTCAAAAGAAACAATTAAGTTTGTTCCATAACACGGCACAAGAACGTTCAGCAACCACCTTCGATCTTATAAAAAAAACCTCACTGTTTCAAATATGTTTTATTAAACCTCTGCGGATGAGCGTGAAATCTGGGACGTCAAAAAATATAATTGAAGGAAAAGAGACCGGTTGTTGGAAAAATGTAAGGTGCTGACACGACAAAAATGTAAGGTGCTGACACGACAGGAAACGTATATATAAAGTGTAAGAAAATTAAGAAAAAGTTACGTCGCCGACAGAAGTATACGTTCCGCGACATGCGTGTATTTGAAAAATCTACTGTGCTGCGCAACAGCAGATGAACTAAACCGTAGTTTCGAAGAAAAATAGTGTGGCTGATTCCCGATTTCCCGTTGTGCTGGTTTAATTTCTTTTGTTTGGAAGATGGGGTTTATTACTTGCTTTTATACTTAGAAAACCAGGTTGGGTTAATAGTGCACGTCATCAATTATCTATATGGTTCTGTGTATATATGGTTTTATCCATGGTTAATCAATGTATAACTAGTCAACAGTTGTACTAAAGAGTAGAAATGTTTTTATCGTAAGGCAAGACCCTGGAATAATAAGAACGAATATTCAAGAAACTGAACAATTTAAGTGTCATTTACAATTAAAATTCAATACACCTGTAACAAAGAAATTGAGAAATTTTAATTTAATTTCAGTGCTAGCCATAACTCCCATTGTATACACTATAGCATCTCAATAACAAAACTCTTCCGTGGACTAATTTTTTGAAGAATGTTGTGGGCGGCATAAAAAATCAATATCCAATGTGCAGTTCTTTTAACGTATTTTGTATTATTACCAGAAGCTGATAATGCTTATACTCGAGGTATACTCGAAAGGTGTAACGCTTCTTCGTATGTCTAGAAATTTTTTTGGATGAATAAGGCACATTTAGTTAACGTTCCAACGACATTTTAGTCAATTTTTTCTCGATACGTATTGGCTCTTCAACTATATTTAATTTCTAATTATTAAAATTTGGTTATCGCAAGCCTTTGGTTTAAGAGATGTTATATGCTTCTAGTCTTATGCGCGTCTTGTATTATATAACTCCTATTATTACACGTTATTCCTTTTAATCCACAAATTTCTACACCGGAGAGTGTTCCTATGTCTACGCCGGAGAGTATATTTGTAGAACTACGTGTTACGATCAACTGGTGTGCTGTCTGTTTTTCCAAATGCAACTTCCCGTTTTGGTGCGTCGATACACTCTTTCATATACATTATATCGTTACGGAAACGAATTCTTCGATTCTCTTCTTTACAATTTATAATTGGTGTTCCTCGTGTTATGGAAGACAAGTCACTACGAACGGTTCTTTGCACCGGTGAAAAAACGTCGCTGTCTTCAGGATTTTTATGTCCCGCTTTGAAAAAATTTAAACACTTGCACGAAGGTTTAAACGTATCGTGTCGGAATGAATAAACAAGTGGGTTGACAGCCAACTGCACGAAACCAAGTGTGAAAGCGATTTTTCCTATAAATGTAGGCATTCTTACAGGCATAATGCTGATGGATAGATAGATAGCAAATGGCAACCAGCACAGCAAATATACGCCAATTATAACAAGTACTGTTTTTCTAACTTGCCTGTCATTTTCACTCCAGTCTCTTCCGGTCACGCGACTCATCCGACGCGTGTGCTTTCGGACGGTTTTATAAATTCGGTGGTAAAATATCACCATGACTATTAACGGTATAAGAAATCCAACTATAAGTACTGTGACCAGCAAAGTTATATCTCCCAGCGTGTCATTCTGACCAATCATGCACCATTGTGCGCCATCAGGGTGCGAATAATCACTCCATCCAAAAATGGGAGCCAATGCTAGCCCAAGAGAAACAAACCAAACAAAAGAAATGAAGACGTACGACTTATCCTGTTTATTGAATTGAGAGAATGGTCTTCTGATGTTGATATATTTGTGCACACTCATAGCCGCTAATGTTAAGACAGAAACCATCAACAGAGTCACAACTAAAAATCCATGTAATTTACATAGCCAGGTGTTATTGAGAATATCTTCGTTTATTGTTGCAGCAATCATAGTTGGGATCAACAAAAACGCTGAAGCGAGGTCAGAAAGTGCAAGGTTTAATATATAACGCCAAATCGAGGTTTTAGTTGAGTTTCTAAATATGCTCACACAAACAATGATATTTCCAAATCCAATAGCCACCAAAATAATAGATAACACGACGATGAATATTACTTCAGATGTATCCATGATTCTACGACACACTACGTTTGCTTACACCTACAACGATTAATTGATTTGATATGAATCAATAGTATAGTTAAAAACAAACAAAATATTCACGCTATAGTTCACTAACTATCGTGTTAGAATTAACCAATCCCCAAGGTAATATTTTACTACTAAATTTAGTAAGGTTAGGCTTACTTTACACGACTCTAAAAGCTTTCCGGATTTCTTGGCTTTGCTGTCTTTATTTCCTCTATGGAAAATATTTTTTGCGTAAATCGCACGCGCGTAGAGAATATCTTTCCTGGACGGTAACGGCCCTTTACGTGTGAACACGACTTTCACAATCTGTTACATCGGTCATGAACCAAATGTTTTTAACGATTACTCACAGTGGTTCACGATTAATGTTACTACAGTTTGTAAAAGAATATTAGAGAACATATGCACAACTATGAAATTTTCAAGGAAGACGAGGTTTTGGATATTAAGAGTAGTGTTCTTAATGTTCAAAATGAAACAGACTATATTTGGGAGCTAATCCTTTCGGCCCCACTATAATAGTCCCGAAGGAAAGGAATTTTTTTTTTTCTTCTAAGCTTTCAGTTCAGAGAGCTTTACAACCATGCACATTACACAATACTGCACCACATGAGCACATTTACATATCTTATTATAAGCATCACTTCTGGCGCACACAAACATATGAACATGACCTATGGATCTATGGATCTGAGTTTGGTTGCTGAATGGGCTTTTAAATGGAAAATGTCTTTTAATCTAGATCCTTCAAAACAGGCTGAGGAAGTTATTTTTACTACTAAAATGTCTATATTGAACTTCCAGTTTTAACCTTCAAGGATAGTTTTGTCTCCACGCTGCAATCACATAAACACTTAGGCATGATTTTACGCAGAAAACTTGACTTTGGTCATCACTTGAAAGAGCAGATTTCTAAAGCTAATAAAGGTATTGGCTTAATAAAACGTATTTTTACATATTTGCTAAGACATACTTTACTTAACATTTACAAATCTTTTATTAGACCACACATTGATTATGGGGATATAATATATAACAACCCACTTAATGACACTTTTTGCCAAAAAACTGAATATTTGCAATATAATGCATAATTGGCAATAACAGGGGCATATATGGTACTTCCCGTGACAAATTGTATCAAGAACTGGGATTGGAAAGCTTAAGAGACAGAAGATGGTATAGACGGTTATGTTTCTATTATAAAATTATAAATAATCTAAGTCCTATTTATTTAAAAAATTATTACGCGAAGTAGGAACTCAATCACATAACCTTAGTTCTCTTAAGCATTTTAATTCTGCTGCCCCCAGAACAAACAAAACTTTTTTTCCTTCATGCGCAAGCAATTGGGAGCAACTTGATCCCAATATTCGTAATTCTTCATCGTTATCGTCCTTTAAACATCACTTACTAAAATTTGTGAGACTTGTTGCAGCACCTGTGTATAGTGTTCATAATCCACGTGGATTAAAATTATTAACTAGACTCCGTCTTGATTTCAGTCAACTTCATGAACACAAATTCCGCCACGATTTTCAAGATACCTTAAACCCTTTTTGTTAAATATTTCTTTTTGCACTGCCCGATATTTTCTGCTCAACGCATTATACTTTTTGACAACCTTAATGCCAATAATAACTTTCTTTTACCATTAAACTGCTCTTCATTCTTTCTCTTGTTATTGATTATATTATTCAATCTAAACGATTTGATGAGCCTCTTTTGTAAAACAATCCTTTGCTTGACCTATGTTTTTTCAAGGATATATAAGAGCGAAGCTTCACTCTTATATATCCTTGGTTTTTTGTTATTCCTATTAATGTATTAGGCAATGTTTCCTGACGATATCACTTCGGTGCCTTGTAGGGGCATTGCCTTTCTTCTCGTATCGTATTGTTTCTCTTGTGTTCGTCCATGTTTTATAATTTCATATTTTATCTTTTGATTTTTCTGTTTTTAGTGTGTTTGTTTATGTTGTAATTTTGATGTATATTGAAAAAAAACAAAAAAACCTATGGTCTTGCGAAGAGGCCATCCTCCGCAGTGTGACGTGAATTAGACCAGCATTGCCAACTTCTTTCCTAGTGTCCTATTTCTTTTTCATATTCGATGTTTCAGATTTAAAAAAAAGGCAAAAGGCCGTAGGAACGAAGTTGTAGTGCTGTAAGATAAATAAATGATTTCATTCACTGCTTATTTTCAGAAATATAAATACTCTGTACATAAATGATAACTAAACTTTCAAATACTCTATTTACAAAAAAATAATGAAAAGATGACACTGTATGTAAAAAGAATAATTTCAAACAATAATGACGAGTACATACATGGGTATAGGTGTCGCGATTTAACGAAGATTTGTTATTTTTTTCAAATAAACATATGTACTTGACTGTGTCTCCAACTTTTAAATCAACACACCTTAATTATGTTTCATTATTCGGTGTCTAGCGACCATCTTTGCTGCTTTTAGTCCTAGTAGTCTTTCTTGGGCATGTAAAGTAAAAAACAAAACATTTCCATTTGGCACGGATATTTTAATTTCACAACTCATGAAGATTGAAATAAGTTTCTTTTAAATTTAGGGTCTATATTATCATGGAAAACTGTTCCATTCTAAATATTTGTCAATTATTGTCAACCTAGTACCAGCGCTAATATCATTTCTTCTGTCATCAATTATTTCAAAAAAGGAGAAAACAGCCCTGGGAACCTGGTTGTAATTATACCATTTCTAAAAAGTGGCATAAACTTCTCTGAAGCAAACATCCACTCATACACTCGTAGAAATATACTGATCTGATTAATTTTTACATGCTGTTGCATGATTATGTTGTCGATTTCTTAAAATCCTGTACGAGCATATTTAACGTTGCCGATAAAGAGTTTTTATATATTTTATGTTTCAAGATTATTATATGCTTCTGCATATTCTTCCCTATGAATGAAGAGAATTAAATTCTATGAGAATCTGCCGCAAGGAAGCTCTTTTCGCCTCCTGAATTTTGTCATAAAAGCAAAGAGCCTCTGCAAAGAAGATAATTAAACTATTAGGACTGTATAGTGTGGTATATTGACATGTGTGTGATATTACCCCCCCCCCCAAAAAAAAAAAAGAAGTTCTCTTCCCCATCAAATAAACATCGTATTGTTAATATCGGCAATGTTTGGCGATCGTGTACTTTTAAGTCGCGCCCAACAAACTACCATCCGCTACTTTTCCCACTCTGCATTGGCTAGTATTTACAACGTAAGAACATTTTCTTCAGCACTTCCCTTCAGTCCGGCACTTGCCAATTATACTGACGACCGGTATCATAAAGAATCTCCAGCTCTTCTTCTAGTACCCATTCTCCAGCACGAACAAGCTCTCTGTATTTTTCGTAGAGTTTAAGAGCCGTGTATGCATCTTCTGCACTGTCGTGAGTATCAGCTTGTATCTTTATATCTAAACATAAAATATAAACTATTTAACCTTTTAATGCATGAATATACCTATATAAATTTATTATATAATTATGCGAGGAACCTGGGGGTCTAACGAAATTTTACTAAATTTATTTTACATTACATTTCCAATAATATAAATTATTTTTTGGAGGGAGCAAGTTGTAGGAAAGAAGTTTCATAGTTCCTATTCTCACGAAAATGTTATGTTCCTTAGTTACAAATATATATACTGAACATACGCTAAAGTAAACCAAACATTTTCTAACATAAAAACACAAAATATTGAAAAACAAACTTCTGTCAGTTTTCAGATATCAAATTCGAATTCCATGTGAAAAAATAAAAACAAAACAAAACATGCGCAGTATAAACATTTTGGACTAAATGAGCAAGTGCGCATGTGCAGTAGAAATCTCAAACCTGTTTAAATACATATCGGGTCTCATGTAAACAGGGCCTCAGTTTTCATGTAAGAAAGTTATTAAATTCGAATACAATAATAATTAAAAAAAAACTAACATGAAAACAAAACATGTAAGCGTTTATATATGTTTGAAGAAATGAGGTTTTCATGAAAATTCTTCTCGCATAATCTCAAAGTTAGAAGTATTTGACGGTGGATTTGGATAGCCATAAAATATTTTCCCGAAATTCTTGTGAAAAGAAATATTTATGTTTGAAATATTTATGAATATACCACAAGTATAAAAGCGTTAACACGTGTTTAAGGATGTTTGTTCATAAAATCAATGCTCTCTCCATAATATCTGAGATGTAAAAAGATTTTGCGTGTGAACATGGTTATATATAGCTTTTCTGAGTGCATTATGGGAATATTTCAATATTTACTTTATGACGAAGGATTTGAACCTGAATTTTTGTACAAATAAAAAACAAATTTTAAGCAAATTTTGATAATGACAAACGTTGAGTAAAACATTACGAAGAATACAACATGAAATCTTTTTAATACTTACTAAGAAAATGCCAGGCAAGGAATTTCAATGAAACATAGCGTTGGTTCCGTAAATAGAATAAGTCAACTGTATCTACAACATGATCACGTGGTATCTGAAATAAAAATAAAAATCTCCCCAAAACAACAGCAAACAGTATTAAAATAGCAGGTTGGGGGAATTTGTTAATAATCTACACAGGTATATTAACTGGAAAACACGCATGCGCACGTACAACTAGATTAATCACTCTGAAATCTTTCTTCAGCCCATGTCCTACGAATAATACTTTTGCATCGATTAAATATCGCAACTTCTGATATGACGTTTTTAACGTTGTTAAATGTTTTGATGACATCGACGCGTCTAAATCTCCAGGCTTGATTCCAGAGAATTTTGTTAAATAATCCACCACCTATAAAGAAAAGAATGAATGAAAAATGGATAAAACTGAGCAAATGAGATATAACGTATAAATAGATGTTTTCCCCAAAAATAACAACTTGTTTTTATGAGAAGGTACAAAAACATTATATAAAAACATGTCTTTGTGGAAAATTTCAAGTATATACGATAAGTGGAAAGGTTGTATTTGCTATATATATATATAGTATACACTCAAAGTTCTCTAAATAATTCTGTAATCACACCCTGTGATCACATTAAGCCGTTTCCATGCAATTTGTTAACAATTTAAACATTAAAACAGTTGTAATTCTTTCTATGGTACGATTTTAAAATCTTGAACATAAATACAAATTTGACGGACAAACTAGTTCAGAAATCCGTTTTTTATAAAAATCAAACTAAATTTTTGAGTGACGTCACAAAAATTCCGGGAAAGCTATCCACTAACATTATATTTTTAATTCTGAAGAATCAGATCGGAAGGATGTATATTTAAGTTAGCGGAACGACCTCCTGACACAAGGTTTTCATTGAAAAAATCCTTTTCTGTAGTTATATTTATTATGCGAAGAAACAAATACGGTAATAGATTAGATTAGTCGTTTCTTTAATTATAAGCCAGCAGGAGAAGAGCCAGAATCAGATTTACGGTAACTTTTCTCCGCGCGCCGCCTATCTCACGCTCCGCGTTCACATTACTATATTTATATATACGAAATGGTTAAATGGATAGTTTGATTATAACTTACTTGTTCCGATGTGGAAATGTAATCATCTATAAACGGAACACCCTGTAGCATACCCCAACTAAATAAATAAATAAAATTATGTTACAAAAGGAAAGGCAAACATGAACACTATAATGCCGACTTCAACCTTGTTTTGAGCTTCTGAAAAAATCAAAAACATTATTAAAGACTGGGAATGAATGAACATATTTCTTATATTAGTATTATTATGCCAAAATTCTCACAAAATATAAAAACAAATTAAACATGAAATGCTTACCCCCGTACAACAGTGATTCGGGCAACACTCATTTGGCTGGGCCTCAATGTGGACAGAGTACCATCACGTCTCATCTCAGATTCTTCCTGTATACAGTAAAGGTAAACACACTAATTGCCTTCTGAAGGTTGAACATTAATACAATTAAGCACATCTGAAGTTTTAAACAACAAATGAAAAAGTAAATATATAAATAGATAGATATACAAGAACCTCAATTTGAGAATTTTTCCACCCATCTTGTGGATCGAGAACTGTTGTCGAAATGTTGTCAAACTCTCATAGAAAAACCTTGATTTTTCGAACAATTAACTCACAGAATTAGAAAAATCGAAGACATGCTGTAGCGTAAATGTAATAAGTCTGACCTGATTCAAGGTTACAAATTCCGCATCAACTCCAACAATGTCCCCTTCTTGGAGAATCTCTGTTGAATTAAGTGGGGTGAAGTTTCTAGAAAATCTTGATTGTCTCATAGCAAGCGATTTTTCAGCCATGAGAATACTGGAGTCGATTTGCAGTTTTACTAATAAAGGAAAAGAGAAAGAAGATAATTCATGCCAGCCGACTCAACAATGTAAAATAAAGTCAACCCTACGATGTACACCACCTGTCTATTAATGCCTGGGTACACCTCCTGCCTATTGTAAATTTCCTAATTTTAACCGTTATGAATTTATGAACAAAAGAAGAGGGACATATCGGGTGAAATAAACCGGAGCGAGCTACATAAAGAAGTGTGATTAATTTAATGGTGCAAATTGCAATTCATTGTATTACTACCACAATCAAAACAAAACAATCACTTTAATTATGAAAGGAACACACAAAATACATAGCAGGCATAATCATAATGTCCAAAAACAAACCATAGTAAAAACCATAATAAAAATGAAAGATATAAAACAAAATATAAAAATCAGAACACCGGGCGCACGTAACAACTGCAATCAGAACACCGGGCGCATGCAACAACTGCAAATGCTTCTGATGATATAAAAATCAGAACACCGGGCGCATGTAACAACTGCAAACGCTTTTGATGATTCCCATTTGCATAGATATGTGTAGAAAGAAAATTAGTGGAAGTGTTATAACGTATTGGTGAAATTAGCAATGAATTTATGTATATTATATGGTCAAAATGTTTGCTCCCAGATAATCACACGTGGTTAATGTATATAAGATGTTCTGTATTGTGATTGTGATACATCAACGAACTATTAAACAAAACTAAGAGATGCATACTTTGGGAGTCGTATAACTGATTGATATTATGCCGGGCATATACCAGAATGCATGGAAATTTATAATCCAAATTGAATGAAGAAGCTTCGTGCTAAATGAGAAATATTATTAATAGAAATGAACTTTGATAATAAAGGGTTGATTCTTCAGAATAAATTACAGATAATTAAAAATACTGGTATGTTTCTACAATTGAAGCACAAGTCTTATGTTGCTGCTTTTATGGCTGGATGGAGCTCTTAATCATGTCAGACAATTCATTTATGAGGAAAAGGAAAACTCTGAATTCACATTTTGCATAAATTGAGGCTGTTATATAGTCTTTAATGGCATTCAGTTCAGTGGTCAGTGCCATGGTAAAAAGGAGTTACTTATGACTAGATCCATTCATTTAGTGGAGGTTATTAGGAAGGGAATCCAAGACTTCATGTATACTTACTTCCAACTTATAGGAAGCCCCCTCACCTTCATCCTTCAAAGGATCAGAAACAATCGGTTTTTTCAAGGAGAGCATTAATGGTTGGCGTGCAAGGAGAGCATTAATGGTTGGCGTGCAAGGAGAGCATTAATGGTTGGCGTGCTGAAAATTGCACTTGTAAAATTAATGATTTTCTGGATTTGTCTGTTGGTTTTAATTAGTTTTTGAAAATATTTTCACTAACTATTGTAACTTTACCAACATTAAACCCATTTCACCCACGCTAGCATAGAAACTGAATGTTAAATATACAACAACAACAACAACAACAACAACAACAACAAGTGTTTAAAATGTGTGTTTTCTACCTTGATGAGAGTACAATGAATACAAGAATGTTGAGATTTAATTATGGCCAGTCAAATGCTATTACGTAATTAGGATGCGAATTCTGAACTATGTCATTAAATTGACTGTCATTTATTACTGAATGAGGAAATCTTACAACAGCAAAATGGAAGGGGGATGGAATTACTAGACCATCATGTCGTAAACATAAATTGAAGTACTTACCTCGGCAACAGGAGTGATAGCGAAATCATTGAAAACATACCACTGCTCTCTTTCTGTTTGACACTAATATAAAATATCTCATGATAGAAGGAAATCAAAAAAGTTTAAACATTTCCCAGGATCCTCTCCATTATGCTTCAATTTCATGGAAAGTTTCATTCACGTACCACAACCAATATGAAATTTTAAAAAGCATGCCAAATCTATGTGAAACTAATCCAATACCATTTATGAATATTTCCGTGGACACACAAACCAAACTAAAACACTCCGTTAATTCCAATAGTCTATACCTAAGAATGTGACATCATTTTGATACAGCTTACCTCCTTCCTGGTGTGATATTCTTTCCCTACACGAATATGAGCAACGAGTGTTGATTCGAACGATGGATCTCGAATGTGACAAACATTCGAAATCAAGGTGTATATAAGACCATCTGGTTCATCAATTTCTTCGTCCTAATAACAAAAACCCACAATTACTGATGCGAGGTATTAATTTATATCTTTTACATGCATGTGGATAATATTTACCATTAACTATATATGAAACAATATTAAAAATGAATCAGTTGTTATACACTTAGGTAGGTTGTCGATCAGTCCAAAAGGTTTATTATAATATACAGTCTCTACTCCCTCATAACAATAAAGAGTAATCGATAAAATGATGGAAGTTGTGCAAGTGTGGATATGGGAACTAGGTAGGTTTGGACTCACTCACCTGCTGATAATCAGTGATTTCAACATCCTGTGTCTCCTCGTTTAGCTTCACTTTAATCATGCTTGGTAACCAAGTGGTTGATTGCTGACTAAAATTACGATTAAACTCTGTTGCTGTAGGAGTCCTGAAATAATAAATATATGGCAATTACTTTTTTTGTGGGGGCATGATTGTTATATTGCAACTAAGCTGCTGTTATGGACAGTGGTAGGGACTCACAATCAGAGGTTACCAGCTCAAGTCTTATCCCTGAACAGTGCAGAGGATGACCTCTTATGGAGCTGGAAAACAGTGGTAGCGACATGGTCTCACAATCAGACGGTACCAGTTTAAGCCCTATCCCTGCATAGTATGGACCAGTTTAAGACCTATCCCTGCATAGTATGGACCAGTTTAAGCCCTATCCCTGCATAGTATGGACCAGTTTAAGCCCTATCCCTGCATAGTATGGACCAGTTTAAGACCTATCCCTGCATAGTATGGATCAGTTTAAGACATATCCCTGCATAGTATGGAGGATGAACTCTTCACAAAATTCATAGGTCATGTTTACATACTTCTGTGCAGTCCTGATGTAATGTGTTTGTAAAACTCTCAGGGCTAAAAGTTTAGAAAAAAATGCTGCAGTTAAGTGTTGTTTTTAAAACATAATCATTGTGTCAAGTGTTAAGACTCGTATAGAGAACAAACATTTTCACAGACGCATGAAAATCATTCTTCTACAATCGTGTTAGCAGATAATCTACTGAGTCAGGAATTGTAGTCTTAGTAACAGAGACAAGACGTTGTTGTTGTGGTTAACCTGGTAAACTATACCACACTCGACTATTTGACCTCTTAAGCAACTATATCAGTGGCAAGTAATATATAATAGGTAGGTGGAAATGTTTTTTTTATATTCAAGTTAGGTATTAACACCTTACAGACACTCACATACGCAGCACTGCACCACTAGCTGACGAGGACAATTAATGTATACTGTCAAACTAGTGGTGCCCACAACATATAACATATAGTGGGCGTGGCCCCGCGAGGACAGTAGGTCCCTCCACATGGAAACGTTTCCCAACATCTCATCCGTAAACCTCTATACAATATATAAATTTTTGCTCCAGCCGGGAATCAAACCCGGGTCGCTCACGTCAAAGGTGAGAATGTTAACCACTACACTACGGGTCCTACAAAATAATGTTTCCTTTTTTCTTTCTTAAACAGACCACTTCTATAGAATCCAAGGGACTCGTCATTCTGCTTTTTCCTGCCTGTCTTATTACTGGTCTATCTAAGAGAATTTGACCACATATCAACTCCTATATCATAGATACCTTAAACAGTTTTTGAATAGGTGGATGGTCAAGACTTACGTTGGTGCTTGTTCTCCATCACGACCCGGATGAACAAATTTACAACCTTCTCGATTACAGAATTTTCCATATCTACAAATCTTTGGTGGAGAAGCATGTACCGATGATTTTGGAGTAGAATTAGTTGGCTGCGCTAACTGAAAAAAGGGTAAATAAATATCATAGTCAGCAATGTCATAACTTGTCAATATAGTGTCAACAATTTGTCAGTCCTCTTCTGTCCACAAGAAATTACAGAAAAACACCTGACTTACTTTCGCCAAAAAAAACAAGATTTACTTTCCCAAGAAATATTTTGCAGCCTGGTAGATGATGTGAGGAAAAAGCAACATAATGAGGAGATTGTAAACTGTAAGGACTAACGAGGAAATAACAATACATATTCCTGGAAAAAAAATGCAAAAA
Organism: Bythotiara depressa; assembly: GCA_027564595.1. NCBI lineage: Eukaryota > Metazoa > Cnidaria > Hydrozoa > Anthoathecata > Bythotiaridae > Bythotiara > Bythotiara depressa. The sequence goes on along the minus strand of JANTOQ011059767.1, from coordinate 13,789 downwards.
AGAATGCAAGAGAAAACATGTCAAACCTCTTGCTGTTTCTTCCAGAAGGCGATATCCTTTGCATTCTCCAGTTGGCAGTTTATACTAATAACGTTAGGGACCGAAACAACTTTACGCACTTGTGTCTAAACGATGTAAAATGTATTATGTTTATTACATGCATCCTACTAAAGGGACACATAGACCACTAGAAAACAAGCTCAAAACTGAATGAAAAAATTGAAAATCTTTTATGGTTCTCAAAATGTTACATCGTAGAGATTTTGAAAAGTAGAACATATTCGCTTCTGATAATGCTGCCTGAAATTTACACCACATCATAGATTTCTAGAAGTGATCTATTAAAGGAAACTAGATAATCTGCAACTGTTTCATCTATTGTATGATTAGCTTTTTATTTGATCACTAACAACAACTTATAACAAGATAATTTAAACAAATGGTCATCATGGTTAATTTTTATATCCCATGATGCACCATAATGATACTTACGGACTATTGAAAAACCATTTTAACATGGACACACAATTATGTCAGTTGATTTGTCATTGAAACAATACTTTTTTAATACCCATGTATTATTTAGTCCATAACAGCAGAACATGAAGAGTGTTATTTATTATTACTTTAAATATAGGCCTTTTATTTATAACAATAAACAGAAACAGAAAGAAAGTAAAATAAACATTGTCATTTGTAAGGCAATCAATCTAAGAAAAGAAGAACTTTGTATCCAAATAAATTGAGCACATTAACTATGGTAGCTATTCTGTTTAGTGGGTAGTACCACAACAAAAAGCACACAGGTTCTTATGATCTGCTTTGTGAGACAAAGTGTTCCATTCAACATTCAATGTCATTTATTTATTTTTGTATGCATTTATTTAATCAGTGTTCCAAAAGTGTTCAGGGATATTAGGACTTAGGCGCGCGCTTTGATTGTGAATGCATCTTGATCAAAGAGGGATGTTTTGTTTCCTTCAGAATTGTACCCTTTGTTGGCTTGTAAGAAAATCTCTAATGTATTGGGAAACTGTCAAACACTATCTCTGTTTTTTGGTCCTTTGTGAAGTACGGGTGTTAAGATATGAGGCAAGTTGATACTCCATTTTGGCAAATTTTACAGCAGAGTGTAATTAAGTGAAAAGTGAGTATTCGTAATACAACTAATCAGGCAATCTTCATAAATGTACCTAGCACGTAGAAGCTGTAAATCTTACAGGATAAGTAATTAAGGCTGGTACACACTAGGTTCAATTACAGATCTCGATCCAAGTAGGTCATCTAGTGAAGGATATTAGGTAAGGCATCCAAACCGTTATGCTCTAGTTATGCTCTAGTAGTTTTCATCTTATAGGAAGATCCAGAGTTTAACCCGTGCTAGCATGGAAGATGGATGCCAAATGTACAAAAACAACAACAAAAACAACAACATGTGACTAAATTATTTATATAAATCTTTTTACTGACACATCTTTAGGGGTAAGTGAATAGCATAAATAAATTGCTGAAATCATTTGTACGTAAGAGTTTCTACATAGTAATAGTAACATGCAATACCGATGTACACTTCCGTATTTTGAACTTTACTGACCAAATCACTTTCAGAAAGTTTTTGTCCTCAGTGCCTCCATTTAACCCTTTACTGCATGGTGGCCACACTCACCCAAATCGAATCAAAATATTTGCTTTGTTATCTTGCTTTTTCAAGGGTGTTAACTATTGCAATTAAAATGTAAAAAATGTTGGTAAAAGTTGGTAATACCCTTTGGCTCTTCATGAATTATAAAGGTTTCCAATGGTAAGTTTAACATAACCAGGCACAGGCATTGGTTTTCTTTCTTTTCAAGCTACCTTGTTGTAATGAACATTATATGAAAGCGGAAGTTTTTAGATTTGCTCTTTAAACATGAATCAATCTCATCTATATCACACGTATCATACTGAGAAGCTACCCTTTTGAATCTTTTTGTTTTTAGTATTTTCAACCCCCTCCCCCAAAAATTATTAAAGCAGAATACAAAGTTTAAACCACAAACCTATAGCATGAATGTAAAATTACCTTTCTATGGTAAAAACCTTCTTAAGTTTTACAGATTTCAAAACTCAATCAAATTAATTATGCTATACAGTAGGTTGAAACTGTTATGGATTATTTTTAATGAGGAATTCAAATCTGTGGTCAGTAATTCCTAAAGCAAATGGTAGCTCCACAGTGCAAACACTGTAATATTAAAGATTAAAACTGACACAATATATTGCATAATGTGCATACACAAATTGAAAAAACAGTTAATAGTCTCTTCGTGTTTATAAACTAGTTCTCAATTAAACGTTTAACATTTTGCTTTCTCTGGTGCTTTTTAATAGGGTAAAATAAAACTGGTAAAGCTGATAAGACCTCCTGGTTCCTTATATAATTATAGTGGTATTCTATAAGGAGTCATATTTATCCAGGGGAAAAAATTCTTGCATTAAAGAGTTAACCATAGTAATTAACGAAATGTATTGTCATTTATCTTGACATCTTGACACAGTGTCAATACCACAGCTACACAAAGTTAACATTACTGCGAATATCAGGAGCTTATAAATATCTTGACACATAATAGCACAGCTACACAAAGTTAACATTACTGGGAATATCAGGAGCTTATAAATATCTTGACACATAATACCACATCTACACAAAGTTAACATTACTGCGAATATCAGGAGCTTATAAATATCTTGACACATAATAGCACATTTACACAAAGTTAACATTACTGGGAATATCAGGAGCTTATAAATAACTTGAAGCATGAACTAACGTTTATATGTATAGATGGATCAACAGTGAATTAGTAGCTTGTGAATTCTACAACAAGGAGATTTGAGAGCGTCGCACTTGACAATATGTTAACATCATTTTAATATGATAAAGCTGCTCACGTGCTGTTGAACCTAAACTTTTAACATTGTTTTTATGCCTCAAAATATTTATATGCTTCTTGTTATCATTACTGTTACATCAAATCAAACTTCTATATTTAAAAATTAAAATTGTAATTCTAATGTACAAAGCAAAATATTTGCAGAATAATTCCAATTTTCTTATTTTATTTTATTACAACTTAAACGGACAATTCCAAACCAAAGCTATATATATATATATCTTTTTTTTCTTATGATTCATTTATAATTTTTTCTTATGAATTATTTACAATTTTTACCTAACAAGTTCGTTTTATCCTATAACTTATTTTGTTAAGGAGAAAAAAATATTGAATGTCTTTTAGACCCTCTAAGTAAATACTTTTCCTCTGATATAATGAAAGAATGGAGTCTTATCTTAGTCATTATTCTCATACATCTCTAATGATGATAAAAATAGAATGGTGTCTTGCATCAATATGTTTTAACGAAGTTATGGGGACTTAGAGTTCTTGAAAGGTAGAATTATGTGTTTTGTGTTAAAAGTTACTATATTCAAAAGGTGTGAGCTGTTTACTAAAGGGACATTGTATCATAAAAGTAAGATTTAAATATTTAACAAATCGTAAATCCTAGTTAATTCAGGACTTACCATAGAAATAAATGTTGAATAATAGTAAGGTAACAAGGTTGTTTTTTTACAGATTTTCAATTGAATATATAAATATAATAATTAAAACATTAAAGTGGCAGAATGTTTACTTCATTTTCTAAATGGTATTTGCTCTCACTAGAGATTTTTTGTTAACTTCTTCATCAAGAGAATAAATTTCTTGAATAGTTCTATTCCGGTTTCGACCCTCAACTGCTTCTTTTCTTCGACGCTCCAGTGTTTCTTCAGCATGTAACTTTCCTTTTGTGTCATCATATATACATGTAAACCACTTCTTAAAAATGTCATGTCGGAAAGTATAAACAACAGGATTTAAAGCCATTTGCAAAAATCCAAATCCAAATGCTATTTTACCTAATATCACTGGCATTTTTATTGGTAATATGCCAAATATGACATAAGCTGCAAACGGTGTCCAGCAAAGTACAAAAACACCAACGATAACAAAAATTGTATTCATAACTCTCTGATCATTGTCATCCTGTTTATTAAATGTTTGCGAAATTTGACTCATTTGGCGAGCTAAATTTCGTATCTGTTTATAAATTCGAGTATAACAAAAAGCCATGATAATGAGTGGACCAATAAAACCAACAAAAAGGATTGTTATTAGTAATGAAATATCACCAAATGTACCATGCATTCCCAGAATGCACCACTTCCTTCCAGGCTTGTGAGAATAAGAGCTCCATCCAAGTACAGGGGCAAGAGCCCCTCCAGTAGAAATAATCCAAACAAAAAATAAAAAAACAAAAGATCTATCCTTTCTATTAAATCGAGAAAGTGGTCTCCTGATATTGATATATTTATGTACACTCATAGCTACCAATGTTAACACAGAGACCATCAAGAGACTTATAATTAAAAAACCATCTAACTGGCACAGCCATGCGTTTTGGAGAATGGTTTCATCGGTGGTCACAAAAATCATTATGGGTACCAGAATAAATGCTGACATCAGATCTGAAATAGCAAGATTCAACACATAGCACCATATCTTATTTTTCTCCATCATGCCATATTTTAATATTGTGATACAGACAATTGTATTACCAATCAAAATAACAATAAGAATAAGTAACAACACAATAATAAATATCAAATCAGTTATATCCATCTCCATCACAATTTGTGCAGCATCACCATCACATAGATATATCTCTATTATACATTGTCTGGTGTACAATAACTGAAGCTCTTCATTTTTGTTTATATTGCAGACTATGTAGATTACAACAGAAAGTTATAAGTTTTATCTTGAATAACACTATAATGTATGTTCTCCCTGGAAATGAATAAAATCATTAATCATTCTTTGCTGTTTTGATTTATCCAGGGGGTTAGTTATTGGAAATAGAAAGGGAATAAAATTATTTAAAAGCTTATAATACCCCTTGTTTGAACACAAGTATAACAATGTTTTATGATAATCTATTATAACCAGGGGGTATATTCATATATGAATATTTGTTGTTTGAAAATTATATAACAGTTGTTTCATGCTTCAAGAAGATATTCAGCTTCTAGTTATTATTACATGCATGTAGATTATATCATTCAATATATAAATTACAAATAAAAACAATAATTTAATGCATTCAACCCATGTTTTCCTTACATTAGGAAATATTCCAGCAAATAAATAAATATTTCCATTCAGGACTGGTTTGGAATTTTTCTAAGTAACACAAACTAAAAATGTTTTACATGTGTGATCATGTTTAGTCTATAAAAATGATTTAAATGTGCGATCATGTTTAATCCATTGAACATGTACTTATACCCAAATAATCATAGATGTTTTTCCATAGAAAAGAAATATCAACAAAAAACAAATCCTCAAATGAGAAAACCTTCATGCTAAATATGGCTAATCAACATTATGTTTACTCAAGTTTTCATCATCACATTGTTTGTAGTATAAAATCTGTTTTTATTACGAATTAAATAAATACATCTGCTATTTCTTAGCATTGTTTTCTGTTTTAAGTCACAACTGCATCATTTTCTGATTTTCTTCACTAATAACAACACTAATCTAAAAACTTCAACGGTATAAATCATATAAAAACATAATCATTCACCCAGTTTAAATACATACATATTTTTATGATGAAAGTGAACTCATTTGTTAAGGTTACTTACTGTAAGTAAGTGTTTGTTCACACTTCCATTATTAAGCTTATAATGGAGGTAGCCTGATGGTAGTGTAAAGAAGCTTCCAAAGTATTACAAGAAAGTTATAAGAAAATTAATTTACTTGACAGATTCTTTCATGTGATTAAAAGAAGCTGCTTATTGGATCTATTTATATTCCATATTTAGGAAGCATTGCAAAATTATCTGTTAAAATAATATTAATATATAATATATTATTACATTCTGTGAGAGAAAAGGATGATGAAATCAATGTAGAAATAAAACCCAAAAATATCTCAATTACTAAATGTCAAATAGAATAAAATGTTTAAGAATAACTGCAATGGTAGTGAGTATAAGAATGGAACATTTCACAACTGCAATGGTAGTGAGTATAAGAATGGAACATTTCACAACATTGAACACAATAATGTTAAATATTTAAGAAATTCTGAATTTAGGAAAACAAAAGTTGACAAGTGTTGGCTAAAAGCATTATAAGTAATTTTCATGCTCTACAATTTTGTTTATGCAGATGTCAAACTATAACAGATTAGTAAAATAATCAGTGATATCTGGAGTGCGACTCTGTAATATTAATTTAACAAAGTCAGTTCAAAACAATGTGTTTTGTAAACAAAGTCTAGAAAATTCAATTTTAAACAACCCATCAGTTACATTAATGGCAAACATTATATTATTTCACAATAAAATATGTAACAGTTGGAGTACAGAAGAAGCTCCAGGTCATTATCCAGTTATTTCCAGTTTAAGTTTGAGAAATAAGTGAACAGTTGTGGGGAGCCTGATTGCAATGAAGTGCTATCTATAACATAATCCAAAACATAAAGGGTACAGGAGATTGGTGCAAGCATGGAAGGTTGTAGCAGAGAAATTTGCTATCTATAACATAATCCAAAACATAAAGGGTACAGGAGATTGGTGCAAGCATGGAAGGTTGTAGCAGAGAAATTGAAACAGAGGCTAGCTAGGTTAACCCTATTCAGCCCGGGGGTGGGTGGGGTGGCAGGGATATTGTGCCCCCTCCCCATTTTTTTAAGATAACTTTTGTTGTAGTGGTTGATTGACCATGAAGTTTGTGACTTTTCCTCAAATTTTATACCTGATTTTATATCTGTAAAAAATTTATTTGAAAAATTACAGCTCATTTTCGGCATTGCGCCATTTTGTGACAGGTGGTGGAATCAAAAATTTCAAATTTCAAAAAAAAAAATTTTTGTTAGTGTGATGAAAAAATGCTGACATTTTAGTTTCAAATGATAGAGAAAGGTTAGGGGTATGTATGTACCAAATTTGGTTAATGTCCATTTATAGTCTGGAAGATAATGAGTCCCCCCTCCCAGGATCTGGGAGCCCCAAAAAACCCAGGCCTAATAGGGTTTAAAGAGGTATCAGTCAAGAATAGAACAATTAAAGCAGAACAGATTGTTCCAGAACAATCAGGGAATTTATATAAGGAGTTAAATGTGGTTAAGATAGAACTGAGATTACTCGAGATAAAGAGGAGTCTATGAAGTTGTGGAATGATATTAGGAATAAGCATGGTTATGAGTGGTTAGGAGACTTAAAAAAGTTTGAGCAGCAAGAGAGGGTTACAACAAGGTCTTGAGAAAGATACCTAACTGAAAGACACCAGGTTGAGAAAGACACCTAACTGAAAGACACCAGGTTGAGAAAGATACCTAACTGAAAGACACCAGGTTGAAAAAGACACCTAACTGAAAGACACCAGGTTGAGAAAGATACCTAACTGAAAGACACCAGGTTGAGAAAGATACCTAACTGAAAGACACCAGGTTGAGAAAGACACCTAACTGAAAGACACCAGGTTGAGAAAGTAGATGAGATGGTTGACCACATAGTAAGTAAATGTAGTAAGCTGGAACAGAAGGATTATAAGTGTAGGCATGATAATGTACCTAAAGCACTGCAATGGGATTTGTGTAAGAGCAATGGTTTTGACTTTCCAGATAAGTGGACCATGAACATGTACCAGAAGGAGTTATGAAAGATAAAGAATGTAAGGTTCTCTGAGACATCAAGATACAGACAGATAAAAGATTTGATCACAATCAGCTGGATACGGCAAGAAGGAAGGTTTTTATAAGGTGATATTGATGTAGCATGTCCTGGAGTTAGCAGAGTGGAAATAAAGGAGGAGCAGAAAATTGAGAAGTACCAGGATTTGGCTAGAGAAGTTTTAAAAGTTGTGGAAAATGAAGACTAAAAGTTTATCATGTAGTAATTGAAACATGTATAGCACAGTCCCATAGAGATTGGAAAAGTATTTGGTTGAAGTCATCCAGAAGTCAGTGTTATTAGGAACAGTGAGAATTTTGACAAATGTCCTTGAAATCTAAGGTTGCTGTAGTGAGCTAATGACAAGACTAGTTATTGGCAAAATTAGATTTGCCATACATAAATCCAATAATAATAATAATAATAATACAAATAATAATACAATACAATTTAGTAAAATTAGAATCTAGACTTTAAAGAACTAATTATGGTCATGTTTCATATAGATGTGTTAGTTGTTTAAAAACATAAGCAACAAAAGTGCAGACATTGCATTTTGAAATAACGGAGGAGCTTAATCATATGGGCAGAATAATAAGAGCTCTGTATAAATGGATCATCAATGCCCGGCGATTTCTATGGTAACAACACACTTTTCTTTTCAGTCTTCCAAATGCAGTTAGGGCCAGATCAAATCAACAATTGATATTTCCAGTTATGCCAGGAACCGTGATGTCTAAGAATACGAAATTTGGAGTGTGTTTAACAGCCTCATTGTCTATTTCAATTTCTTCATTTGATGTTAATATTCTACATTTGGAGGCTTTTATTTTCATTCTACACTTCTGACAAGCATCCTCAAGTTCTCTGTTAGCTACTTGCAGCTTCTCATCTACAAATCTTATAGCAGCTGCCATATCTCCTTACAGGTTTAAAACATGGTTCAAACTTTTCAGTTCCAGCATTACAAACTCCTAGAAAATATTTAACAAAGTAAATGAGAGCAAGCATCCTTGCCCTCACTCCTACCAGGACACTCAACCAATCTGTGAGTTTATCATTTATAACATCAGCACACTTGTTGTTTGTGTACAAATCTTTAAAGGTGATTACGGTTTTGTCAACTCCAATTGAATGTAACATTTCCATTCCAAGTTAATGTTTATATTCTTTAGCCTTTTCTATTATTTGTCTCAAATTATTTCTCTCAAAATTGTGTGACAGTTCCTCTCCTTTTTGAAATTGAAATTGATTTTCCATAAGAAAGTTTTCATTGTGCTTTTTCATACTTCTAAGATAATCTTTTATGTATTGGTGTAACATGCATTTTCAATTACTATTATTATTATTGCAGTATTTTCTTCTCTCCAGATTTTGATATCTTTCAGATTTTTACAATTCATAATAGAAAGATCTTTATATTAATCAATCTATATAATTTTTAAAAATAAAAAATAAAGCTATGAAGTGATAAAACACAGAAATGTATGTTCATGCATCAACATAATGAACACTGTTGACAATGTTCCAGATATTCCATTAAAACAATTATTTATTTACAGTAAATGAAATAACCATTAAGTTCTACAACAAATTCAACAGCATCGGATTGTCATGGTCACAAATTTTACTATGCAAGTATTTCAAAATTTACTTGGTATATACAACAAATGTAAACATAAAAGCAATGAAAAAACTGTGCAAATATTTACAAAGTTAAACAATGTCATGGATACTGCACCAGGTCTTATAGAAACAATACATAATAAAATCTCCCATTTCACAAAAATAAACACCTAGACATTATATGTTGCACACATGATATAAAATAACTTATTAATCATCATCTTTCTTTATTTTATCATGCAAATGATACTTTATGAAAAACAAATTGATTTTAGCAACACATTATGAAATTTAGTAAGTATGTAATATTTATGATGTTAATAGTTTATTATCTTTGCTTTCCTTTGAGAGAGCAATCTTGGACATGAGCAAGGCACTAAATTTTAGTATTTCATAAGTGATGCAAGTGTCCAAAGAAATACAAAGACAAAGTTTAATCTATTTTCAGTTTACTTTTTTAGCTTATGTCCAACCAGGGTCAACAATGAGTCATCATTGGAAAATAAATAAGGTCAATGCAAAATTAGTATTATGGTTTTTAGGAAACAGAAAATTTAAACAGGGTGGCACAAAAAAAAACCCCAAGGTTTTTTCACTGAAATTTAATTATGTTTCAAAATGTATGTTTTGATAAAAATAACACCAGTTTGGAAACATGGACGAGAAAATGAACAAAGAAGATGACTTCAATACTTCTCCTGAGATTCATTAAGAAGCTAACATTTCCAGCCTTTTCTTCTTAAATAAAAAGTGCTTGATTCAATTCAATTTTCTGATTGAAAAAAAGTCATTCAAGCCAGTTACAGTTGCCAGTTGGTCATCAGTGTAGTATCAACAGAACAAACATTTATTGTGCTATTAGCGGTTAATACAATAAATTAAATTATTTAAAACAAATGTTTAAACAAAATACAGAGACTTTGTAAAACAAAACATTTCCTTGGGTTGGTAAAATGGTATTTCAAATATAAACAAATCAATAATTTGTCCAGGACAAGTACCTACATGTCACCTTTTTGATTCCAGAAATTTTAGGATATGGGGTCATCCATACCATTAATAAGTTGCAACAAAACTTCCCCCAAGATAACAACAACATAGAGACAAAATTATAAAGAAAAAATATTTACTATAATTCTAAACATGAATTCAAAATGTAGTAAATGTTTGTTAAAACAGAACAGGCCATATAAGTAGAAACAACAGTTAAAATGACATTCCTCAGCAAGTAAACTTGAATAACAAGCAAAGTCAGAAGAGGAACCATCATTACAAAAATAAACTTTCAAATAAAAAATTTCTATCTGACTTGGGAGATATCTGTGTAAGTAACCACAGTCAACAACGTAGAACATATTTTAAAATGTCGAGATTCAATATTATTATTATTATTATTATTTACGAATTTCTACCCAGGGTAGCCTCTTCAATACTTAAAGTACTGTTATCAACAAGGGTCCTGTGATCGAAGTCCTGATTGTAATTAAAGCTCCCATTTGAAGTTTCTAATCAGCTCTGCAAATCAAGCAAGAACTTCCACTCAATGAGACAACTCCAAAGTGAAACTGTCGTCCTCAGCAAGGATTAAACCACGGCTGTTCAGCAATTTAGGCCTTAAGATATGTCTGATGTTAAATCTTTTTGGAAAGATCAAATAATGCTTGGTAAGTAAATCTTAAGTTCCATGTTATATAAACAATCTTCATTCCTGTGCATTGTTGTTTTTGATACTTTATACTTTATTTTATATCATATCTTGATGAATCATTGTCAGATAATATCCAAAATACCAACGAAGTAAACAAAACTCATTCATTTAAAGTATAATATAATAGTATAATAATTTGGAATGCTGAAACATTTTTATGCAACCTAAGGTTTTTGATCGTTGCATGAAGAAAAATTTACTACTTATCATTTTATGACTTTTGAGGGAGTCTAAGAAATAATATCCTCCTTCATAGTGACTAATCACTCTGACCTTTACTTCCTTCATTTTACGTTAGGAACTTGCATCAAGAGGAAACAATGAAACATCATCACACATCGCATTGTTTTTGCAGTCTTTACAATACATAAGTCTTGTAGTATACTATTCTTTGAATGGCTTTAAAATATTGACAAGTTGTTACCAGTGACAAGTTTTTCACCTTGTATATACTAAAAATATCCTCTGTGAAGAATGTTATTTAAGAAACATTTGAATATTCAACTTCATCAGAACTTGTTTTTTCTTTAGAAAACTTGTATATGTTCCGTTTCTGCATCTTAGAAAGTGATGATTTTAGATAAACATTTCTGTAATATTTCTGCCCACTCATGAAGATATTGCTGAGCCATGTTCTGCATATTATAAGTGATATTGTATAATATACAACATTCATTTAAATATAATCATTTCTTGTGAACTAAAATATACAGCAAGCAGTTTTGTATACGTCTTTAGCCAAAAGTGCTACTGCCAATATAACTTACATTTTTGAAACATAATTTATGCACAAGGAAACAATATGCAATATGCAAATGAGCTAGGCAGATGTTGTAAAGTTTGTTTCATGCTTCAAGCGAGTTCTATAAGCTTCTGGTCCAATATATTATGACCAGGAATCTACATAGGTCATCCATGAGACAGATGAAATATTGTAATGTCATTTTTAAAAAGATCGTTCTAATTTTGTTCTTAAATAATATTTCTGCTGCCATATTTGTTTACATTTACCTGTCTTGGTCATGAATAATTAGACCCACATGCGGAAGGTCACAGGCCATAATCCTCTGAGTGTCTGTGGTGAAAGTCATTGGCTGTAGCTTGTTTTAATGTAAGAATTCTTCATTTATATCATGTAAAATGACGGCAAAACAGTTTCTTAACTTTAACATATAAGAAATATTTGTTTGTAGAATGTAAAATCGCTCTTAAAGCCTGTCTTAACATAACAATTCTTCCTTAATATATCATGTAAAATCACGACAAAACAGTTTTTAACATAAGAAATCGTCGTTCGTAGCACCTTAAAATGGCTGTAAAACCATGTTTTAACATAAGAAATATTCATTCGTGCCATGAAAAATTGCAGTAAAACAATATTGAACATAAGAAATATTCGTTTGTAGCACGTGAAATTGTGGCAAAAAAGTTTTTAAATGTAAGAAATCTTTGCTCGTTACACATAAAACCACTGTAACAGCCTGTTCCAGTGTAAGAATTATTCCGTCATATATTGTAAAAACTGTGGTAAAAGTTTTGAACGTAAGAAATCATTGTTTGTAGCATGTAAAATCGATGTAAAACCATGTTTTAATGTAAGAAATCTTTGTTCATGCCATAAAAAATTGCAATAAACAAGTTTTTATGGTAAGAAGTCTTAAAATCGTTGTAAAACCATGTTTTGATGTAAGAACTCTTCATTCCTATCACATAAATTAGGTGCAAAATGATATTTTAATATTCATTCAAGTTTCTTTAGAAAGCTATTGGGCCCGAGTTAACAGCAATATTTGCTAGCTTTATAAAATAATACTTTTGAAGTTTACCCATGTCAAGGCTGTGGAAATCCAGCCGAATTATTATAAACCATGTTTTAAAAATCCAGCAAATCTTCAAAGGAAGAACTCTAGAAAGAAATTGAAATTTTGAAAAAGAGAAACGGCTTTTCCTTTAATATTTACTTCTGGTTCATAGAGGAGGTGCTTTGGTGTCTAGACAACCTGTTTGCTTAAAATAATGTGAATGTAGTTTTTGGTGTATACACAACCTGTTTGTTTAACAGAATGTGAAATGTAGTTTTTGGTGTCTAGACAACCTGTTTGTTTATAAGAATGTAATGTGAATTATATTATACACATTATATCTTTATATATAAATGAGATGTTTCTCTGAAGAAGTAAAAAACGTGGTTTCTATTGTTTCAAGGCCAGTAACCATGATATTTTCTTCTAACATTATTCCCTGCCTCTTTTTCAACTTTTTAACTTGGCATAACTAAGGAAAGACGGCTCTCGTATTATATAAAATAATCAAGCATTTTATTATCTATGTATTCTAGAGGTGTTTGCCAGGGCGTTTGAGGCCAAGCCTGTTTACTGATTATTCATGTGAGGTCATCTGCAGCAAACTGAAAAATACAAATCTCTCAATGATGATTGCTTTAAAATTTGTAAGTTTGTTCACTTTCGTATGAATTACTAAACATTATACATGAATCAAGAGAGTAACATCAAAAAGTTTTCTCAAACTTCACATTTTATGAACTACAGTAGGTTACCGTATTTGCCGGTGTATAAGACGAGATTTTAAACCATTATTTTAACTCTAAATCTCTGGTATCGACTTATACACCAGGTCAACTTTATCGTAACTTTTGGCAGAGTAGCCAAAGCACGAAATTTGCAGCA
>JANTOQ011058656.1:0-17378 GCA_027564595.1 Bythotiara depressa | reverse complement strand
TTAAGTAGACAGTGCAGTTTTTACATTGATTACTTTAACAGACACCTGTTATTTAAAGTAGATCAAGTCATAAAGTATAAAAACAGCTATTTATGCAATCTTTAAATGCTTTGAACGTTTACCAGTTAAATATATTACAAAATTTAATGCTGAGTCAAAAGTCAAAAGTCAAAAAAATAAGCTTGCCAAAAACACTTCTCTCGACAATACTTGACAAATAATTTAGATAAACTAGCTAGCTAGAGCTAATTATGAATAACTGCTACTACGTTTCAAGCAAATTTAACAAGTGAAACAAACCTGAAAAAAGCCGAATAAATAGGGCCAATAATATGGGATGAGTGCTAGCTAGCCAGACAAGATCTGTAGCTAGCTAGCTACCTAAACAGCCTAGCTAAACAGATAAAACTTGCAGCAACTCAAAAAAGAGAGTACCAAAATGTTAAAAAATAAAACTCACTTCCCTTCTTAACGGACAGTAAACAAATAAAAAATATAGGTAACGAACAACTCGATTAAACTTTTTCAGTTTACTTTTTCTATATCGACTTAAGGTCTTTGGTAAATTTGGAGCAAACTCTGTCTATGCGCCCTAGAAAAATGGGGGTGTGTGACTTGCTTGCCTCAGACTGAGACGAAAAAGGACGTTAAAACGTTTAAAAAGGGAGAAGTCTACCAACTAAGAATGAACGGATAAAGTGAGAAAAAATAAAGAGAAAAGGTAAGAGCCAACGGAATGTGCTTTGAAGTTAAAAACCATGAATTGGGATTAAAACGATGTGAATAAACTGCATGCTAAGTTAACTTTTACGTAAAGTATGGCACAGGTTGAATTTTAAACTTGTTTTTCTCAAAACAATGAATTCCTAAATTTAGTAAACGCTAATTCTGGAACGGTAAAACTTTATGATACGAAACATTGTACACTTGCTGTTCTCCTTCATGTAGATGTTTTGAACCAAGAACATGTACCATATATTCAGTGGAAATTGTATAATATTAAAAGGAACTAGAAGCCTGTCGGCGTGATGATTTCCGCAATCACACAAACTAGGGAAGAAAACAAAGAGAAGGCTTTTATAACCAATTTTGTAAAAATATGTATTGAAGAACAACGTTAATGTACAAAGGGATTATACTTACACGTTTTGGCTGCAATATACCCTAGAACGTTCAAAAATGTTATAAACTAGACCCAGCGCTCACCACTGCGGAAGATGAGCATGCTGGTTTAGTCCGTATTCGTTGTTAAGTATTGAAATGGCGAATAGTACACGTACTGAACTGACATGCTCGCATACACTGTTTTTTTTATAGACATAACATTTATAAGCATATATAATATATAAGGGTCAGATTGTCGTAAAAATTAGGCCTACCTTGACCAAAATGTCCTCAAATTTATGAGCATAACTGAGCCTCAACAAAAATTTCGTTATGTCTCTTAAAAAACACTGTAGTTCCGATAACAATCTTACGGTATTTTGAATTATGAAACAAATTCTAAACGAACAAGAGCAGCCTGTTGGCCTGTTATTTGCAAGGCTTTGCTTTGAGTCTATTAGAGGCCAGTAAGTGGGCTTTTGGAAATGTTAGAGCTGCAAATATTTCTTGTATCCGTGAATTCTCAAAAAATTACACACTTTGTAATTATACAGTGGAATCTCTATGAAGCGGACACCATTCGTTCAAAGATTTGGTGTCCGCTATATAGAAGTGTTCGTTTTATAGAAAGTTCCTTTAATATCAAGGTAAAAGCCAGACCCGACGGGAAAATCCACATTACATCAGATTATTAGCGGTCAGCCTCCCTTATTGGAGTAAAACACACATGCATGTTAAGTTGCGCATAAGTTTATAATTAGACTTTCATTACATCATTTAAAGTAGTTCTTTATTGAGCACTACTTTTTTTCTCGAAGTCTCAAGTTTTCTAATTTTTTCGTCACGTCAGCCAAAGCGGATATGTCATCATCATAAAATGCGGTGCATTTAACTACCTGGTCAAGCAGATTCAAGGAGCGCACTATGCCTTGACTTTTTCCTTGGCTAGCGGCTTCATCTTTCTCATCATCACTTTCGTCTGAAATGGTAGTTGTGAGCAGGTCATTGGTTTGCGAATTTGTCATTTTTTCAATGCACTCTACTCGAGCTTTCACTCTCCAATCAATTTCATTAACAGCGAAGGTCGGTTCTGCTGTCGGGATTTCAGAATCGAAATCTACATACTCTGAAGGAGATAAATCAGGACATAGCTCTTGAACAAGTGCTTCGAATTCCAAATATTCTTCATCTTCTATCAATACATCGGTATGCCACATTTCTCGAAACAATTTTTAATTGTTGACGAAGGGACAGCTTTCCATGCACTCTGTGCCCATCTGATAGCCATCAAAATATCCACATCTTTAACAAAATCGGAAGCAGATGCATTCTTGTTAATTCTTGAAAGCACGTACTTGACAAAAGTTGTTCTACACTTCACTTTGGAGTTTCGGATAATTCCTGCGTCTAACGGTTGAAGTCTTGATGTTGTGTTCTTCGGAAAGAAAACGACTTTAATTTGTGAAAATGAATCCGACATTGACTCTGGGTGACATGTAGCGTTGTCAAGAAAAAGGATAACTTTCCTCCTTTCGAACATAAGTTTTCTGTTGAGACGTGAGAGGACAGTTTGCATTACGTCCGATGTTATCCAAGATTTTGGATTTGCGAAGTGGTGGACATCGGCAGGCCTTGTAACATCTTTCAATCCTCGAAAACAACGTGGACTTTTACTCTACCAAATCACAATGGGCTCATCGACATTTTCACCAGCAGCATTCACGAAAAAGCAATAGTAAATCGTTGTTTTGATTTTTACCACCCTTGACTTGTTTACCTTTCTCCACTAAACCTGTCTCAGGGAGAGCTTTGAAAAAACAACAGGACTCGTCCATATTCCATATGTTTTCTAATGAATAACCTGCTGTAATTTCTTGTAGCCTTTCCATCCAATAGTTGATCGTTTCTCGAGGGACATCCCCAAGCTCACTGTTTTGAAGCTGATTTTTGATCTCAAGTGCTTGTTCTTTGAGTAGAGGGCCACTTGGGTAAAAATTAGACGAACAACATTTTTGGTACCAAGCATATAAAACATCATTGATGACCTTATACTTTCCAGGGCGATTGCGTTTTTTATATTTTTCATGAAAAAGTTCATACTGTTCGCGTAATTTCTTTCGTTCTTTAATATGTTGGCAGCAGCAGTTTTTCCAATCTTGAACACGTCAGCAAGTTTCCGGCAACCAAGCTTTTTGTTTCCCTTCGCAAAATCTAAGAACTTTATTTTTTCTTCAAGTGATAACGTTTTCTTCTCAAGAGCGCCGGCAAGCTGATGCTTCGACATCGCCATGTTTGTGGATGATGTGATGCATGGTTTTTACACAAAAGATTTAAAAACGGAAGAAATTTCTTTTAAACGTTTGATTTGACATTCGATAACAAAAACGACATTCGATTTGCATTTCAAAATCACCCATTGCAAACAGCATACAAAACTGAAAAAACAAGCGTGGCAAGTCGAAACCTGTTTCAACTTTTGTTAAAAGACGTAGACGCAAGCATCCAGTGATAAGGCGGATCTCCACTAGACGAGTTTTAAGACGATCGTCAAAATATTTTGCGACGACACATGCGGAAACGAAAATTTTCGATCGTCGAGACGAAAAAATTATCTTGACGAAAAGTAGAATTTGTTTCTACTTTTCGTCAAGCGAAAAGCGATCGTCAAGTTGCAAGTCAATAGAATTGCCGGATTCCTTGTAAACAGTATTTTCAAGATGGCTTCCGGTGATGTGATGGACCACGCTGCCACAAACCAAAGCATGAAAGAGTTAATTTCTCAACTTCTTTATACTGCATCACAAGAAAACGAACAGCAGTCTGGGGACCTGAATTTAGAAGCTTCAAATCAGGACTCAGAATTTGATAGGGAGAGATTTTTAGAGGCCTTAAGGGATTACAAGTGCCTGGTGGGACACGAGCAATCACTTATATATGCACTTTAGCTAGACAAATTCAGTAAACATTCTTAAAAAAACTTTTTATACCAGTAAATATCTGAATATATTTGAATACCTTCAATACCAAATAATGAATGTTTATGTTGAATACACGTTTTATCTTTTAATAAGGAATATTTTTATAAGAAACATGAGTCTGAAATTTGACAAAAATTACGAAACTTTTAAGAAACATGGGCAGGCTGAAGATTCCAACCGTTCGAACTAAAGTGAAATAGAATGGTTTCCGAAGGTTTATCCATGATTATTACAAAGTATGTGAACCACATTAACAACTAAAAGTGTGTTTCTTATATAAACAAACCTTTATGGCTGTAAGGAGATATTTTCAAGAAAAGAGAACTATTTTTTTTACCTGACGTTGAAGTAAAAAAACTGCTACCGTAAAGAGAACCAGTCAGAAAGTTTTTACGGCATGTTTCGAGTAGCTGCACACTTATAGAGTTTTCTTCTACCCAAAAGCTGTCACAACTAAAACTCAGCGGTAAAAAAAGATCAAAAAAAAGAAATTTCTCTGAAAACGCCCGTTTTTCTTCCTTCCAGTATATACCCTTCCAGTACCCCCTGTTCCTCTTCCTTCCAGTACCCCACTTCTTTCTTTTTTTCATTATTATTTAAATTATTTTTTATATACCCCAATTGACTGTATTTATATTTTTAATTTGCATTCATGGCTTCTTTATTATAGTTTCATTCCTTCAAAAAACTTTCAAAAATCTTAAAGATTCTTTGAAGAAATGTTTGGACAAAAGAAGAGCAATGACAAGATCTGGTGCTGCTGCTTCCTCCCTTCCCTTCCCTTACTGTGAATTTATGAGATATTTGCAGGAAAATAATTATAATAAACCAACACATAGCAATGTTGACATTTTATTGCCTCCAACCAGCGAATTAACTTCAGATTCTCTACTTGATTCTGCTGATTCCAATTTTGATCTTGGATCACCTATTAATTGGTCATCACAACCTCCATCCTCAAGTTTGCCTAATGAGCATTCAATAACAACCACCTCTATCCTAAAGTTTGTCTAATGAACATTCAATAACAACC
This sequence comes from Bythotiara depressa, assembly GCA_027564595.1. NCBI lineage: Eukaryota > Metazoa > Cnidaria > Hydrozoa > Anthoathecata > Bythotiaridae > Bythotiara > Bythotiara depressa. The sequence goes on along the minus strand of JANTOQ011058656.1, from coordinate 12,263 downwards.
ACCTCCATCCTCAAGTTTGTCTAATGAACATTCAATAACAAGCACTCAAAAAATGAATCGATTGAAAAGAAAAACAGCAAATGAGCAACCTGTCGATGTAATTTTAAAACATCCCAAGCAAGTGGATGAACAAATGCTGAATTTTGTTGCGAAAGATATAGATACAGATACAGATGAGGCAATATCTTGTTCTTTAAGCCTCATACCAGTTTTGCAGGGATTTGACAAGAAATAGTTGCAAGAAGTTAGCAAAAATGAAAATAAATCAATTGTTGTTTGATATGGAATTTTCAGAATAACTAGCTAAGGTAAAAGCCTAAAACTGTTAACAAAGTACGACAGTTACAATCCTGGTATTTGTATGCTTTTTATTTTATACGTATTTCCATACAGATTGATATTTATACATTGAAATTTGGACCTTCAACATTAAAACCGAAAATACATTTTTAGTACCAAGTTTTTCTTATGCTTTTAAACAGATGTGGTATTTTTTAGTGCTTTTGTTATTTTTTATCAGGATGTACTGTAAGTATTTATTGAATATTTACTGTATTTTACGTACAATGTCCCACTGCCAATCGACAGCACCTTCTTTGTTAAAATATTATTTGAACTGGTCTCGAACCCATTTAGCATCTTCACCATAATTATTTGAGGCACCCAAATTTCTAATTGTAGCTAAACCATTTACATTTTGTGCGTTTAGTCTCCACTCCCCTGATCGAAATCCATTTGGTCCATCTTGATCCATATATGTTTGTGGACATAGTGATTACATCCATCGCTCTCTTTCGTATCCATGAGATAATTGTGTAAAGCCACAACAGCTTTTGTTATTGAGATGACTTTATGTACTTTAGCTATTATTGGCCTGTGAAAGACACTGAAACGACTAGTAGTGATACCAAAAGTGTTTTCAATTATTCTTCTAGTACAACTTATTCCATAGTTAAAAGTTAGTTTGTCTTCTCCGAGGTTAGAAAAAGGCTATGGTTTCGTCATATGCCTTTTTAGACTAAATGCATCACCAGCGACAAATACGTATGGTAAAGCTTTGTTTGAATTGATCACTTCAGCATGTATTTGTTTATTAATTATATTTTTTTCTATTGCAAATCCTAAATGGCCATTTGCATAAACACTGCCATCACTTTGGCGACCACTGTCACCAATATCAACAAGAGTGAACTTGTAATTGGCATCACAAATTCCCACCAACACAATGCTGCGTGTATGTTTGTAATTGAAGTAGCTAGATGATTGGCCAGCTGGGGCAAACATTAACCATTAGACTCCGAAGTATATTTTTAAAAAGTACGAATTTTTTACTAGTTTCGCTGCAACGCATCGCTGCACAGCAGTAATTCGTTGCATTTTAACGACATTAAAACTACACTATTAGACGCGAGATTTAACGTTCATTACAACTCACTAACTTTCATTTGCTGGCGTCCCTCCGTTCTCGAGATATAAGCCCTCCAACGAATGGTACCACAAGAACGCAAATACGCGTCTTTCGGAGTCAAAGGGTTAATACATGCTTCCCATCTATTGCCCCAATTGCATTTGGAAAATTCCTTCGTGTTTCAAAATCCTCGGCGATTTTTTTCCAGGAATTTATAGTAGAGGGGATTTGGATGTGTCCGGCTTCTTTTAACCTGTTCTAGATAACATTACAAGTTTCATTTACTATCCTCCCAACTATTGTAGAGATCACTCTATAATTGGCACCAATAGTTGTGTGTGCATCACCAGTTGCCAAATATCTTAGTGTTATCTTAGTCTTTGATCGGGGTAAATTGGCTCCCGCATTCTTGTGACTTTTTTTTAAAGTTCTACAGCAACAATTCTAAGCAGTTTTTCGAAGGTTTCTGGCAACATACGGAAGTATTTGAAAAACATTTAATGATCATACAGTCTCAGATCACATACAAGCAATTGATATCCCCCCTATAGATTTCTTTCTTCATAAAGTTTGCTACCCAAAACCGACGCTTCTTTGATTTGCTTAATGAAATCTTTCTTTGTCGGTACAAGTATAGCGATATAAGTTTTCTTCGAAGCAATAAATAACGCAAGCAAACAGAAGTCGTGTTACTCCTCGGTGTTGTTTTTTGTCTTTCGCGCTAAAAGCATGATTCGCTGTATAAATCATCATAAAAATCGTCTCATGATCTCCACTACGCGATAACTTCGTCGCGAAATTTTAGACGATCGTCCAAAAAATCGTCTTAAAAATCGTCTAGTAGAGATCATCCTATAGTCTTGCAGGAAGAAGCGTTCGCATTTTACTATTTTATCCGCGGCTATCACGCTTATATGAACATATGGACGCCAACGGTTGGAGACGAATCCTTAACATTGCAGGAAGAACGTGATAACAAACATGACAAATACTCAGTAGCAGTGATACATGAAGCACGCATTGTTGGTCATGTACCAAAAAGTCTGAGCAAGACTATCAATCGCTCCTTGTCGTTACCAAACGGCGTTGTTAAATGCAAGGTTTTTTTGTTTTTTCTATCCAAGTTAGGTATTACACAGACATTCGCATACACAACACTGCACCACTAGTTGACCAGAACAATTATTGTATATTGTCAGACTACTAGCGCATACAACATATAACATATAGCGGGCGTAGCTCCGCGAGGACAGTAGATCCCTCTACATGGAAACGTTTCCCAACGTTTCATCAGTAAACCACTATACAAGATTTAAATTTTTGTTCCGGCCGGGAATATAACCCGGAGTCGCTCCGTCAAAGTCGAGTGCGTTAACCACTACACCACGGATCCGCAACACGGTAACTGGTAAGCGAGTGAACAGAGGTTATGTTTATGGGTTGGAAATCCCAGTAAAGTACGAATGTGTTGGCCAGCCGAAAGCTATTACTTCGGTCATAAATGTTATTTCAAAGACACTTGAGAAAGTAAACGAAAAAAACGAAAAATGTACCTTGTAATTTAGAAAAGCAGCATTTCACATTGTTACAAAATATTGTTTTTTCATCTTTTTTGCTCTTGTTCGCTCTATGGAGAGGCATTCTAGGGGAACCATTCATTTGGTGCGTGAAAAATGTGTCCGTCTTCTGGAGTGCCCGCTTTATAAGTGTCCGCTTTATAGAGACTAATTTATGAGAGTTTGTACCAAGAAACATTCCGTTACTGGATTTGCTACCCGTGTTATGGAGATGTCCGCTTTATGGTATGTCCGCTTTATAGAGATTCCACTGTATCATATTAACTTCGAAAAGGCAATTTATTGCACATATTATTAACATAAGGTAATAATAAGTAAGCCGTACATGTAAGGTATTTCCGATCCCCCGTGCATGTCAGGAAATGCTCGTACTATTCACTCAAAGATTGGGGTATCACTTCTGCCAGAAGCTCATTGTAGCTAAGTTTTCATGTCAATATTCACAGCGTAAGTACATACAGCAAGTGTACATAGTGATATAAGTAAATATATGCAACACGTAAACAACGTTTACGGCTAGAGTACCAAAAATAATTTTAAAGTTTTGCGAATAAACTTTTCCTTCATCTCCAAAATAGTATGAGCTAGCTACTGTAGTTATAAATCAAAATTACTATGCGAAAATGTCAATAGCTTTTCCCTAAAAACAGTACCAAAACTCTAGTGTGCTAGCTCGAAATATTTTTAAAAGTCGCGTATACATAGTTACTATGTCACAGGCTATGAATAGTTTAGTTTGAACACAGTCGTAGCTTAAAAATAGAAAGATTTATGCGATAAGTGAATTACAGATAAAATGTCAACATTTCGCATACTTTTTCCCTCTCTCTTTTTTGGTATTTAGCTAGCTCTAAATGGTTAGATATTACGTGTACATATGGATACAATATACGAAAGATAGAAAAGTATGCTTCGAACACAGTCGTGGCAAAAAAATACAAAAGTTTAAACAAAAAGGGTGTTTCGGATAAAATGTCAACATTTCTTGATAAATTTTCAAAGTTTCGTCGTGTTATTCAAGTCTCAAAAATGATTTCAAAGTTTGCGAAGTTTACTAAAATATTACAGCAGCAGAAAGTCATAATTTAGAAGAACAAAGTAAAGAAAAACACAAGTCGCTAGCGACACACTTCAAAACTCTCACCTTAAGGTACTTAGCTAGCTCCGAATTATCCAACATTCGCCAAGGAGCTAGAAGGGTCCTTCCACTCACTATAACAAATGCTCTCACAACATTTACACGAGGTAAAGATAGCTAAAACATAGAAATAAATGATGATAGTGCTAAGCTACGTTTTACTTAAAAGACGCTATGTTTGAGGCACTTAGGTAGCTCCAAGTTATATCAAACTAACCAGATAGTTAGGGGAAACATTCTACTACTTGTTACCAAGGGTTTCATGATATTTAAGAAGGGAAAAGATAGCTCAAAAGCGGGTAAAATATGGTGTAGCTAGCTAACCGCTTCGAAAACGCTATCTTTTTGTAAGTTACCTAGCTCCAAATGATACGACACTTTCCAGAAAGCTAGCTCACGTGTTGCTCTCACGGCTTCAACTGTCTGCGCTAATATAACAAATGATAACATAGCGAAATAAATGCGTTTCAACAGCGACAAAATGTAGCTACCGTACCTTTTAAAGTGACTTCATGAATTCAATAATACTAACGCTAATCAAGCCAATCTAATTGCTTTCCGAAATATTACGTCAAAGCAAACCAATCAGATTTTTCTACGCTACATTAGCCTGAGCATTTACGATCGAAGCGCATTGGAAAGTACCGTTTCGAGGCTAAAGTTTCTCGACGAAACAATCCTTTTAAAGATTCTCCGCCGCAAGGCGGAAATCAAATATGGGATTTTAGTCTAGAAATAGACGAATAAAACCCATGTATCTTTTGCGAATAACAATAAACGTTACATAATATTTTTTAGGTTCAGAACATTCAATGTATCAATATAGAGAAACACACAAGGTTTCCAATCTCGAGCCTATCCTGTTCCGCAAATATATTTTTCAGCGGTATCCATTGTTTTTTGGGGTATTGTGCCTAATTAATTATGCATCTAATTAATTTTTTATCACTTTCTTGTGCTATTTTCACCTTTCATTTAATCGAATATAACAATTGAACATAAATATTTCCAAAAAATAAGAAATTAATATTTTGAGGATGTTTCCACGCTAATGAAAAGCAGATTAAAGATGTGGATTCCTTGTCAAAACGTAAACAAACATACAGTATTTTAGAGCTCTTAATAAATCAGGGAAGCGTTATCAACTGTTAGAAAATATTCAATAATCAAAGCCTCTTTATCATAACGAGGCTTGGGTTGCTAAACCGGATATGGTCATAAGTCATAAGTTTGGTTCTGTTTGGATTTAAAACTCGAAAAATACCCTATAAGCATAATTTTCATATCTAAAGTTAGTTTTTAATAAAAACAACGTCTAAATTGAAAACCTCTACTCAACCTCTACTCAACCTCTAATATGAAAAGGTCTATTCCGTTGGAGAATATTGTAACTTTAAAATTTCACTTAGTTTCCAAGATACTAGTTTCAGTGTCAACAAAACCGTATTTTTCTATTCAAAAATATTAATTTACAAAATTAAACGCACTTTGACCATATAAAAGAATAAATAGAAAAACACGGACATATATACAATAGACAGAAAAACAGGACGTCAAAAAAGGAAAGTTTCCCCGCAAGGCACATACATGATATCGCCAGGTCTACTTCCTTATTCAAATAACAATTTCAACATATACGTACAGTACAAACACAAAGGTTAAAACCTGTTCCAATTCTATTATCATATTTGGTTCACATAAATGTATCCTCAAATCGTTTTGATAGCAATATAAATTTTAAAATTACATTCGAAATAATAACTATATTCAAGGTTGTAAAGTTTTATTTTCATAAAGAAGAAGATTAACGATTGAAGAACTATTTAAAGGATGATAAAAAACATCGTTGTCATAGGACTGTCAAAGAGAGAACTATGCTGAACAGCAAAAAGGGACAGTGTAGAAGGAACTGTTCATTCGTTTTAAGAGCATTTGTTCTACATAAACAGAAAGGGTCGATAGTATTATTGAAATTATGGCGAAATTTGTGCTCACGTAGATGACTGAGACCAAGACGAAGTATAGTTAGCAAAATCTATTATGTTCTTTGCTGGTTAAAACTTCCTACCGTGTCCCTTTTCAATCTCCTCCACAGAGAACTATGTCGTCTTACCGCCAGCAATCGTCCTCATTATCAAAAAAGAAAAAAGAGCTATCTACGAGGCAGAAGACTTCTTTCAGTTCAAGATGTGGTAGGCAGAAGCAGTCCCGAAGTTTCTAATTTTTGTTTGATATGAGCAACGTCCAGTTTTAAAATCTCGTTATGTCCAACAAGATTATGAACATAAACCTTTAGTTGTATGTTTTCCTCTTCCAGCATATTTGTACTTTCTAGAACCTCAAGCTCCCTTTGTCGTCGGTCCTCTCTACTTTTCCGGGCCGCTTTATTATTTCGCATTCTTTTCAACCAATATGTATGGTTCTTCTCTTCAACGGGAACTATAGTTCTACTCGATTTTTTTGTAAGCGGTTTTGGATCATAACGGTATAATTTTTCACTGGTATTCTTTTTGCACCACTCAGAAGTAGGGTCATTTTCTTCACAATGTGTATTTTCCATGGGTATCAACAGAGTGTTTTGAATTGCATTAATACATCCTATTAGCTGCGGAGGGTTTTCAGGAGGCACGCCATTAGCATGCGTCATAGTCCTACATTGGATGTTGTTAAGTGTAGGTAGGTGTTCATAATTGTTGTGCGATCCTGGTCGTTGATATGGGTTTTGGTTGGAACCAGCAAATTGTGGTATTGGTTTTATAACCTTACGTTCTTTGTTGTTTTCGTCGCGATAAGGTGTTAATGTATCGGTTGTTGAATCACATAAAAATCGTTCTATTCTATCATCTGACAAAAACTGTGTATTACCACTACAAGTTGATATTTCCACTTTATCTCTCTCATCTCCTGCAAGTGATTGTAAAAACTCTTCTAAACACGAGAGGTCAAGGTCATCGCTTGAAATTGGTGTCATGATGATAATATCTATAGAAACACACAAAATTTTTTTTTATCAGTGTAGCTCAAAATTGGTCAGCTTGTGTTTCTCTTTTTAAATTGTGTTGAAAATCTCAAACATCACACAAGCTCATGAATACGTTTGTTTACATACCTAGGTTAATAAACTACATTAGCCGTTCTCGAAATATCAGATCTACTGCGCAGATTCCCGAATAGAGATCTAGTCAAGGATAAAAATAGATGCTTTGATTCCGGTACAAAACAAAATGCCTTTCCCTGCAACAGATACAGTTGAATGCTGAATTTCTGTTTTTCACAAACTTAACTCTTTCATGCCTAGATATACTCCTGATATTCCATATATATAAAAATGTCCTATTGGACGCTTTCTAATTTTAATAACGTTGTTGCAACGTTGTGTGACCATGATGGGCCCACTGTGTATCAGCTTTTATCAACTTTATATTCTCTTTTATTTGAAAATCGAGATCCGAGGCATTAAGTAGTAGAGAAATGCCCCGACAAAAATTATTGGATATATAATTCCTGGAATTTTTCTTTAATTTTATATATTTCGCTTATTGTAATTTGCAAACATTTTTTAAGATTCCACGGATATTTTGAATAATTGATTCTAAGAAAGTTCGCAAACTACAGTGTTTATATAAAGTTGCAATTTGCGAACTTTTTTATACTTTCACTATGTGTGCGTGTGTAAAGAAAGAATATTGGCGTTTTCGGCACTGAAATAGTAATAGTAAGTTTTTGGGAAGAAATTCGCATGGAGATCTAACTTACGAAAACTCATTAGAATCAATTAATTTCAGTTACTTGAGAAATACTTAACTTAGTTGTAGAGAATTAAGAACAGAAGAAGTACAGTTTCACTGTTGTAATCCTGTACCTAGCGCTATTTGTCCTTTTGGTCCTCAAATATAATAAGCAAGGCGGAAAAATATCTTGTTATCAGTCATATAAAAAAGAAAAAGGCTCTGGGAACGTGGTTTGCTGTTTCACATTTACAGAATATTTTATGAGATTAAAGTGGTACTTACTCCTTAAAACTAATTTCTTGACATATACACTTTTATGGAAACGTTTATGTCCAATTGTTACATACGATTAGATAAAACATGAAAATGGCAAGAAAGTGATAAAAAAATTATTATGTGCAAAGGATCCTAAGTGTTAAGTCTATGCTGAAAAAAGTAAACTGAAAAAGTTTAATCAAGACGTTCTTGTTAATAAAACTAATCCATTGAATCTAACTCATTTTTATTAATTTTTCCTGCTAACCGGTCACAGCAGCATAAGTGAATGATTACGGGTAAAAATATCTGGCATATTACTACCTTAAAACGGTTGCAACCCGTTGCTAAGTACGTTGCTAAGGAACGCTATGAGACACCTCTTATTTTTAAAGAACGAATTATCGAACCTCTTGAGAAAATAGATTAAAACCAACACCGTAATCGATTTCTCCGTAGTTATTTTCAACGTTGAAAGTGTTTTCAACGGCCAGAAAGATTTGAAAAATAAACTTTCAAAATGTTGATATTTAAGGGTTATGCTATGTTAAGTGTTATGAATCTCCTGTTGTAATTCATTTTCTTTTCAATTTCATTCAAAAATAATTTCAAATTCATATCCCGCTTGTAAAACTAGGCGGAGGTTGCAATAGACACTTCCTGAATTGACGTCATAACCGTGACAATGGACGTCACACAAAATCTTTCTCTAGTTTTTTGTGTGGGAAAAACAGACTTCAAATTCAGATTCCTCATCCCAGAATATATCCAAGTTGAACATTTCAGAAGCATACAGCAAGTACATAACTTTGTATAGCTATTTGGAAAATAAGGTTTTGCATCAGAACGAGGCGAACATAACAAGTTCGAATATATCAGTAAGTTTTAAACGTTGAGGTGGTGTAGCCAAAACAACCAATCTGTTTACCGTAGGGATCAGAAATCTTCCACACCGTTATATTTTTGGACGAGAAACACGAATCTGAAATCTGTTTTTCATAAAAACCATCGGAAAGTTTTAGTAGAATTCAGGAAATGTCTATTCTTACACTATTCTTACATCTCCTGTCTTTTGAAAACTTCTTAATAGAAACCTATATAATAATATTATGAAAAACGTCATATCTGCTTTTACTAAATTCAATTTCCCTTTTATTCCCATATTTATCCCCCTGGAAAAAATAATACAACAATGAAATAAATAATGATTTGATTCATTTCTGGGGGGTATGCAGACACTAAATAATTAAATCTTTTTACACGAGCATACACCCTGGTTACGTTAAACTTCACATTGGAAACATTTACAATTTTATGAGGAACCCCCTGTCTTATCAGCCTTTGCTAAATTTGTTTTACCTTATATCTCCAAAAACTAATCCCCTGTAAGTAGCAAAGCAGCAAATAAATGAGAAAAGGTTTGATTTAATTAGATGAACATTTATAGTGACAAAACATGTTTTGTTAATTTTAATTTACAAATTACAAATTACATTCGAATGTCAATGCGAACTAATGATTACATGTTTAAGAGATAAATTAAGGGTTAAATTACCTGCAGTTTTCGAAAATATTTAGTAATTGCCAGAAATAACGACTCAAGATAAACACGCAACTCCTAATTAATTATACTCGTCTCTGTCATCTCAAAGTGTGTAGTTGAGTAATATTGCTTTGTTATCGTGTTAATGTATTGTTCGTACACACTCTTAGCCAATTGATGTGTTCTAGGAAACAGGTGTTCTAGAGGTGTCTCAGTCCAGGCAAATAGAGCTGTTCTAGATAAATTATTGAATGGGCTTTCCTGGCAAAATTAACTGGTCTAAAGACCAGAATTCCCTTTCCTATCAAAATGAGCTGTTCTAAAGGACAAATTAAGCAAGGTCTTGATATTGCCATATCTAGCTATTTTCAAAATATCTTGTTTACAAATAGTTAACCTTTTGACTTTTGTAGAAAAACGTCTTTTGAATGTTTCACGAACTAGCCAATTAAGCAACGAGAAAAAATACGATTAATTATATTGCTTCAAACAAAATAATTTAGTGGACAATTAAAAGCAAATTGTCCGCTGTTTACCCGGAAATCGGTTGGACATTAACTCAGGGGTATGACCATAACAAATGTCAAATTAAAGTTTCATTAATTTATGGATGGGGAGGACATTGAGAATGGAAGGGATTATATTTCCAAACGAAGAACTTTCCTGGGTTAGTTTAATGAACACGATGCTAATCAATCACTGCTGCTGTTTTACGTTGGGCGACGTTCAGAAGCAGTCACCGGAGGTGTTCTAGGAAAACAAGTATTCTAAAATTCCAGGAAGGCCTTTTTGGTGCAATTGTAGCAAGCTTATCAATGAATATCGCAAGAGTTGTTCTCATCATCGTGTATTAGAAAAAAAGAGACACCGTGATTAATCGAACATCCAATTATCAAAAATAATTAGACCTTCCTGGAATTTCATCAAAATTTGAAGTTTAAGTTTATAAAAAGATTCCTGGTTAGAAAATATGCCTATGCTGAAAGTTTCAGTGCCACTCACCAAACAGTATGGTTGTTTTCGCCTTCTTCATTTCGCACGAGTCAGGTCTCGCCTCACGTTCATGCAAAAGAATAATAATTTTTACGTGTATACGAGGCGGGGCATGGAAAGTTTGGAATTAAAAAGGCTTTGGCCGTTGACGTAGTGTAGCGAAAACAATTTTTCGTGAAATCCGGGAAAGATCTATTTGGCGGTCCCCTCAGAATTAGGATAATTGGGATTCTACTGTATTATAAGGTTTTTCATGAAACCGTTACTCTTCTCGTATGATACTCTCCTCGTATGATAACAATTTTAGAAGAGGTTAATGGTGGATATCCTAGTGGGCACGTCACACTCGACGTTCCCAGGGCGTCAGTTTTTGGTCCTATATGTAATACAGGAGTACGATGAATTCATTCATTATATATCCATTTGGAAAATTTTATAATTCAAACAAACGTGTCAGACCCCTGGAAGCTCGAATTTGAGAAGTTCCACTTGTAATTATAAGCTTCATGTAATTTGTATCAATGCAGAATGAATGTTGTCAAAGTATATAAAGAAAAAATAATCTGTTAAAATAACTTACATGGTGGCAAGATAGCTTTCCTGTTTAAATCTCCTTCATCCAAAAATGACACAGTATGAAGATAAGTTACAAAATCAAAATATGCTTTGCATGTGTACAATATGTAATTATACAGACATTACGATCATATCTTTGTTACCTAGGCATTAATTAAAAAGTCGTTATTCTTATCGGTGTTCGTGACTAAGATGGAATGAACGTGATAAAAACTGGTTTTCATAAGCACTTCCTTAACCATCTTCCCAGAGGCTGCTACTATTTTTGACAAAAGTTTGTGTTAGTTGCTGTTTTATAGATATTTTTTCAATTCCAAAACACGGTCGAACCCCACCTCCTATTTATAAATGTTGCTGGTTTTGAGTTTCTGTTTCCGTTTAATTGGCATCATTATGGGGACGAACGGAAAACGGATGCATCCTAATTGAAAGATAAGACGGAGGGAAAATGGATGCATCCTAATTGAAAGATACAATTTTGATATGGGGAGGGATATGGGGTTTATTAATCAGGACCGTTGTTTCATATTTTGGGATTGCTATAAGACTAGACCACGATCGCAGACTTTATTTCTTAATTACCAAGGATACGTATTTCCACTGTATACTGGCAGAAGCAGCCAGCAGAGCTGTTCTAAACGAAGGAGAACACCTCTTTTTCCCAGGAAGCGCTCCTATTTCTCTTAGAACACCTCTTATCCCAGGAAGAGTGACCGTTTTTCTTAAAACATCTTTTTTTATAGGAAACGAGGTGATTTCTGTTAGAACAATTCATTTTGCTAGGAAAGCAAAAACTGGACTTTAGAACAGCGCATTTTGTCAGGACAGGCAATTTCATTATTTCATTGAACAGCTCTATTTGCCAGAACTGACGCACCCCTAGAAGACCTGTTTCCTATAACACTTCTGCTGGCTGCTTTCGTACTGACGTGTTCGTACCGAGCGGGTAATGGTACGGTGGCTTGTTTGTGCCATCAGCTCATTCATATAACTTAAACATAAGTATATGTTTTATTTTTATTCGAAGTCGCACATAGAACTC
>JANTOQ011056434.1:0-17383 GCA_027564595.1 Bythotiara depressa | reverse complement strand
TTTCTTTCTTTCTTTCTTTCTTTCTTTCTTTCTTTCTTTCTTTCTTTCTTTCTTTCTTTCTTTCTTTCTTTCTTTCTGCACTGGGTTTTAAGTGGGTTTCATTAGGAGACACCAGTCAGAAATATCCCAAATATAATGTTATGTGATGGTCATTATTCATGAAATATATTTCCTGCATAATTGTTTTGTAACCTAAACTCTTTTTGAATGTTGTAAAATTTAATTTAAAGGAAAATACTGACATTAAACAAAATACTTTTCTTTCTCAATAAATGATTTCAGTCTTTAGGTATATAAAAAAATGACATTTTTAATAGTCAGAATTTTGAAACTTGCAGCACACAATGTGAATGAAATGCGAGTATTATTAGTGGAGTTGAGTACCAGTTGATTAGAATTTTAGTTGGATCAACTGTTTTTACAAAATTGTGAATTAGATACACTTAACAATGGAAATAAATATATCTATAGTATGCTCCAAAACATCCAAAACAGCAGAAAAAAATACCCCTCGTCAACAAACGTCTGTACCATCAGTGTTGTCATTTTTATTTGTTACTACTCTTTACCAGTCCTTTTTCAGTTTCATCTTACTATTTAGCAAAGTAGATATTATAAACTCTTCTTTCTGAAGAAGAATACTAAGCAGAAACATCTCATTGATTAGATCATTGTGATTAGAGAAAGATAGAAAGTATTGCATGTATTCCAGAATCTTCTTAACAGTGTATGATATCACTATAAAACAGTGTTCTGACAAAGAAAATCTTCATTTGTGATACATGAAATTACTGTAAAAGAGTGTTTTTACAAAACAGAATTTTCTCCTGTCATTTGTTACACTCATGACACTTGATTCATATGCTTTACATACATTTTGACCCACAGTGAAAGGTTCGCAAGATAGTAGATAGCTAGGCACATGGAATTTGTTAAGTTTTTCCATGATTCTGAGCAGCATAAAATTAAATAATTTGGTTACAATTTAGATGTTTGTATGCTTTAAGTATCTTTATATTTTTACGTTTCCATCAGCTACATTAGTTTCTACCCTTGAGTCATCACTGTTAAATGCTGATTTTGGCTTTAGTAGCTCTTAGTTTAAACTATTTTGCCAATTTGTTTGGCTATTTTATGTATTTCATTTGGCTGTACGTTCTGCAAAGTATAACCTAAATCAGCTAGAGTGAAGTGTGGCTGTTTTTCAATGAGCTAATCAATGGCTTTCACAATTCAATATTCAGTTATTTATTTTAGTATAGCCACTGTAAAAGATTAACCAATATTTGGACACTATCCCTTAAGGAAGGTATTGTTTCAGTTTATTTATATTTATTTAGCATTTTTATATTTTATTTATTGACCTACTGAAGTATTTTATTTTTAGATCAGTGCTACAGGTGGTCTACTCAAGTATTTGGAGCAAACACGAACAGGAATTGAGCTGGAAGAACCTGGAACACTTGTCCCAATTCTTCTAATGAAAACATTTGCCTTGTAAGGATTTATCGCCGTAACAACTACTCATTTTTTCTGAGATTGTGTTAGATACAATTTATGGTACACCTCTCTATTCAGAGGTATTGCTTTTATATTTGCTACATAAATACACAATACAAAATATTTGTAACAAAGTAAAATCTCATACCTAAAAAAAATACAAACAAAAAATTCTTTCAAAATTGGGAAATATATTTAGTCTCTTTAAAATTGATCAATTGTAGTGAAATATATAGCATATAATTCCAAAACTAAACTAACCCCCCACCCCCCAATATTATGTCCAAACCTGGAACACAAATTACTTTCCTTCCTTTCCCCCTATTATATGCTCATATGTATATTTTTGGAGGGACATGCTACAGTATAAATTAAATACACCTTTAGACTTTTCAAAGATAATGAAAACTTTCATGCATCAAATAATCAAGAAACTACCTGATTACAAATTACCCACTGATTGTAGAGATGACCTGTCCGTATGACGAGTATACCCTAGGTAACAATGAGGAGGAGGAAGGGGTTGAGGATGATTATGTGGAAGGATACAGATCAGACAGCATGCGATGAAAGTGAATAGGATGATGATTAGTGTAAATAAGTGTAAATGTTGATATATATAAGCCCCCTCCCCCCCCCAAAAAAAAAAATACCCCCTAAAAATGCCTTTATCTGAATATATGCCTTGGGCTTAATTTTGGAATTTTACGTTATCCAGAAACATGAAACAATCTTTATATCTTTGTATTGACAGCGTGTAACTAGTTTTTACAGATTAGATGACCATATAAGGATATAGGGTCAATAAAATTATTATCAATTGGTACATTTTGGTTATCTGAAACATTGCTTTGTTTAGAAATTTTTTAATTCCATTTATTTGTGCTAATTCAATATTTATTATTGTTGTTGTTGTTATTATTATTATTCTTCTTATTCTTCTTATTCTTCTTATTACTTATAACATAATAATAATAAATAATAATATTGTGTTTTAGAAAAGATTTAATGATGATTGACGAACATACATTTTCTGCTCTTCAAATCTTCCGAAAAGAATCACATCCATCTGTATACAAGTTTGGAGGATCTGGAAAGGAGGGTTTATCTTTGTTTGGTAAGTGCTATCTGTTGTAAGTATCTTTTTGAGCTTTTCTCCCAGTGGTTACTCTTTATTTTCCGCAGCCACATTCCATGTCTGTTCTAACAATAATGTATGGAAATTATATTAATATTCTTTTTTTTCTTGAAAACTGTAGTGTTGAAGAATGTTGGAAATAGAAATTTAATATAGTTTTGTTGGTTATAAAGGTTTGAAATTCCTGTCCATGAAACAGGTTATCCATTAACACTAGCTTGGATACTGAATATAAATTGCAGACTATATAGCACCACCAAGAAACCGTTCTAAAACAATACATAACTTGCCGCAAGTGAAATAAATTTCCACTGCAAAGTTTTTTCTTATGTATTATACGCAAATAGAACAGTGGTACTTCATATAAAATCCTTCATTCAGATTAAATCTCCATAAACAACAAGGTTATGTAAAGAAAACATGCTTCCACCAAATTCCGTTATTTGTATAGTTTTCTAACTGTTGAAAGTCAGGGAAAGCAGGTGCATTGCATTGCATTTTCATGGATGGTACAAATTCATAAAAACAACAGTAATCATGTCAGATTATCATTTAGGTTTAGTGGAAAATGGATTTACCAGATTTTCAATGGAACTGGTCCTTTTGTGGAAGAGGTGGTGAAGATACCAATATATATAGCTCTGTGCCATAGTATGCAATATCCTTTTTATTATTAGTCATAATCCTACAGCCACAAAAACTAATACTCATTTTGACAAAGAAGTTGAGAATATCTACAAAAGAAATGTTTTTTTAAGTGTTATTCAAATGTAACAAGCCAAAAACATTGGATACTATGAAAATGCCTTGAGAACAGTTCAAACATGCCAAATGTTATTTAAACTGCATTTCAGGTATTATGAACTACACAAAATCTCAACAGGGATCAGCTTTATTGAGAAATTGGTTTCTCACACCAAGCACTGATATAAATCTTCTACGGCGACGTCAGAAAGCTATATCATATTTTATCACTGCAAAAAACTTAGAAGCTCTTGTGACATTACAGGAAGGCTTAAAGAATACGAAGAATGTAATGGTAAGTTCTTACTTTATCTATTCTTTATCTATCCTTAATTTTGTTTTTTCTTCTATCTATTGCCGGCGTAATTCTAGTTTCTGTAGAAATTGATATTAATAAATATAATTATCTCATCTAGTCAATATTTCTATCATCATTAACTTTTGTGGATTTTTTTCAATGCCAACTATCTTAGATGGAGATAAATACTCTCAAGTGGGTAGGGGTGGGGTGGATGCTAATAAACGAACTTTTAAAAGTTTCAAGTAAATTTATTTTGTGGATACTATGAGAATTACATCTAATCTAGTTATAACATTGTTTGTGAACTGACATTTTCAGTTCTGTTCTTTTTACTGATTGATTGTATTCTTGTTCGATATATAAATGTTTTTAGAGGATTTTATCAAAAATGAAATCAGCTGGTGTAAGTCTTATAGACTGGAATAACCTGTACAAGGTATGATTCATAAAGTTAGGTTCTATCATTGTATAAATTTGATCATTGAGCTTTCTCATGTAGTATGAGCATAGAATGTTGATGTATTTAGAAAATTACTCTTTCATCAAGGAGGTTTTTCATACAAAAAGACCTAAAAACCCCGGCAACAACAACAACAATAACAACAACAACAACAACAAGAAATATTTCTTCAACCTGTAGTTATATATAACTTGTTTTGTTCTCACAATCTTGAATAGCCTTTGCTAGCTCATTAGAAACAGTGATGCATCATTTTGAAATAATTGATTAATATATGTATTGAATCATGTTCTGGTTATTTCCTGATTATTTCTCAGGTTAAAAACATAAACCAAACTAATAAATGTTTCTAATGTAAGAGATTTCTCATATAAATAGTTAGTTTACATTTTCTTTTGAACAGTGAATTAAAAAGTTCAAATATGTTCTCAATTAGGGTGTCTAAACAAAAAAATGTTCTTTTAAAATTATTTTAGATGTCAAATGTGCTCCTTTTCAGGAAAATTGCATGGCCGGCCCATTGATGCTAAAATAAGCCCTCATTTTAGGCATATATTATGGATGATTTTCGAAAAAGGGATTTAGAAAAACAGGTGTACAGATTGATGCAGCAAAAATTAATATATGTATGCACGTAAATGTTTTCCAAATTTCATACCAACAAATTACATTATATTATTTGATACATAATGTGAACATGGATTACACATCCATTTATGTCTTTTTTGAAAGTATGATCGGATGTGGGTTTAAGAATATCAGAACCTAACAACTAAGATATCCTTGTCCAAATATTTTGCTCAGAATCAATCACACAATGTTTAAAAGTAGTATTTACTGTTATTTTGTGTTCTGAGTTGTTTTATAAACATGAGCTTCTGATTCTAATAATAATAAATAGATGGACAGACACTTTCCAGTTTAGATGCATGAAAAAGGAATGTCCAATTAAAATTGTATGGTGCAAAATTAATTGTTAGAAGGTTATATATGTCTTAAAAAAACTGTATAATATAGAAATAAACAGCCGTAGTTGGCTGAAAGATTTCTGCATCTTGCTATAGTGTGCCCTGCCTTTTGAAAGTTTGGTTTGAAACTCAAAATTGAGATTACCCATGCCAACTACTGTAATGATGATAGCGATTTCAAGTGCACCAAATTGAAATTTCATTTTGATGTAGCAACCATTTATCTTATTATTTCCTGGGGTCAAAAGTTATAACAAAAACCCATGGTTAATGCTAATGCTTGGAGATGATGAACATCATTCTGTTTTAAATATATTTCTGACTTGCACAGTAATCTAATAATAATAAACTCTACATTGGTTCTTCTTCCCTACCGCTATTATTCAAATTATTTTTGGTACACATTTACCAACTTCAAAAGGATGGAAAGCTGAGTTGACTTTGGAACAGTAGTGACTTTAGAAAGCAATATTCTGCAGGTTGGATGTCAATCAGAATTTCACCAGCAATTTAAAATAAATTACATGTTACGCCATTAACCAGTAGACCAATGCTCTTAAAAATGTTTTTCTAGAGGAAAAGATTCACACTGCACTAATGTTTTTATTGTTCCTGGTTTCTGTTGTCTGTGTGCTGATTTAGTTTTAAAATTAGTTAATTTAACACACATTACACAAATATTTATTATGATTAGTGTGATCATGTTTTTTCTTAGACGATGTTCAACGCAATCAGTATTGGTGATGTTTGTAGAAGTCTACCTCAAGATATAGATATTGTTCACAAGATTTGTCAAGCATTCTCCAAAGAACTACTCCACATGGCAAACCTCATTAAGCAAATAGTATGGCTCTCTGTTATTCCAAATACTTCTTTTGTATTAACCTACTGCAAGACCTGCAGCAAGTAAAAATATATTTTTCACTTATTATTATCTACTGGTATATTATATTTATTATTATTTGTTGAACATTGCAACAAAGTTTTCATATTTTAACTTATGATTATGAGTCAATCGTTGTCTAAACATTAGCAGACTTCAGGGAGTAATCTCTGTTTAAAGACATCAAGAATGAGTGGAAAAACCATTTGAAGCAGTGTATTGTATGTTGGGTTTACTATATTTAGTCTATATATATATATATGTTTGCTTTAGATTGATTTTGATGAATCTTCTAGTGTGAGTCATCTTGTTGTGAAAGAAGGAATTGATGCAGAACTAGATGAAAGTATGTTTTTATTGTAGATTATTATTAAAGATTCTTTCTACTTATTTGCTAAAACAAATATTTATTGGAAAAAAAATATTATTGATTTTCTAGAATTTAAATCACACAATTTTTACTTACATCATAATGTAAGTCATACATAAAACAGTATACATTATTGGGTAAACAGAAGTTTAAATAATTAAAAAAACTGTTCTTACTTACTGAACTATACAACCTGTAATAGAAAGTATACAGTTACTGTAAGAAAAAATCCCAATTATGAAAGTTTTTATGTTTTTGTGTTTTGTTGTAAATGAAGACTCTCTTTACTGTCTTAGAGAAACGTACATTTGATGGTATCCCTTACTTGCTAACAAAAGTCGCTCAACAAGAACTAAGTGGATTGAACAACTCAATCACCAAATGCAGTGTTACATACTTCCCACAGGTAATTTCTCAATTCTCTTGCAGATCACACAGCCAACCTGTATACAGTAGATACCATATTTTCCCATGTATAAGTCAACCTTATAAACTATATTTTTAGGCCAAAATATATAGGGGTCGACTTATACACCAAATATGAAAAGAATCAAATTTTTAACTTATATAATTTTTACTCAGTTTCAATTTGTTTGAAATGCATAAGATTCTGAAGTCAGTAAATTCTCTTGCTATGTGCACCAATTTTTTAATATCCATTTCTCCGATTAAAATAACATTTACTAAACAGAAGGTTTATATGTAGAAGTAAAAATGGTAGCTTTTTTATGCACTTTAGACAAAGTGATAGCCTTTCCAGGACGTTTTTTTCCTTTAACTTTTTGAATTTTAAAAAGAAGCTGAGAAGCTACTTGACTTTATATACTGAACATATCTTTAAATCATGTTTTGAATAAAAATATGTAAAGACTTTATACCCCGGAAAATACGGTATAAGAAGATTTAGAGCATTTTTTATTTTATTCAAGTTTGTAATTGTAAAATGTATATACCACAATTATAATTTTGCTCCTTCAACCAAAAAACAACTAGTTTTCCCATATTATCATTTTACTTGTCTCGTTAATTTATTTTTTTAAATTTAGAGTAAAATGCAGCTTGAAACTTAATGTAGAAGTTCTTGAAATAGTTAAGAAAGCAAATAATGGAAAGTTTTTTACTTCTTGATTCAATTTGCCATTTGAGTTGCAAAAATTAAAACTTATTTACACATAAGAACAATCCAAATTTGTAAAACAAATGGGAGTGTTCAAACTTGTAAAACAAATGTGAGTGGTCAAACACGGTTTTATAATTATAATGTTAGTCAGGATGGGAGAAAAATGTTTCAAAATTCTTTTTAGCTTGGTTATTTATTGAGCATTCCACAAACAGATGAAATGAAACAAAGTGGAAACTATGATATTGATTCAAACTTGGAATTTCGGGTAAGATCTTCAGTTCTTAAATTTGGAGTAAGTTCTTCAGTTCTTAAATTCGGGGTAAGTTCTTCAGTTCTTAAATTTGGGGTAAGTTCTTCACTTCTTAAATTTGGGTAAGTTCTTCGGTTCTTAAATTTTGGGTAAGTTCCTTCAGTTCTTAAATTTCCGGTAAGTTTCTTCAGTTTATAAATGTTAATTATATGTGTATGGTGCAGCAGACATATAGACATTTTTAGATCAATAGTAAAAACATTGTAAACAATAGATAGATGGTTGTTTCTTAAATCAGTACCCAAATCTGTTGATACAGTAATACATCTATTAATAGTCAAATGATCAAATATTTCCAGACATCCAACATCCAGTTTGTTATTCATTTGACTATATTCATCTTGATTCTTATTGTAATATGTCATTTCACTGTCCCAAAAAACTGTTGTTATATACTGTATATAATTGATTACTCTTATATGTTATAAAATATGTGGAAGTAAACAAGAATATTTATGGAATTTTCTCTGGTATTTTTTTTTATAAGTATGATTTCTTTTTACCTCCAGTTTTATGAAGAAAACATTCACATGCATGTAATTTCTGAATTAATCTCAGGCAATGCCATGCCCCCCCCCCCCCAAAAAAAAACATAAAAAATTATTTTGACCTACAAAGGCAAAAAACATAATGTCAGGAGAGGAGGTTGACTGTTGCAGTGCCCTAGAAATTTGAAAACTTGTCCTATTACCTTATATATTTGCCCCTTTTTGAATAAACTGGTACTTTTTTATCAAAGTTTTTTGCTTTTTGCTTACTTTGAGCTGCTCTCATCGGTGAATTTGGACCTTGCAATTTTGGTTTAGCAAGAAGTCACATTTATTTGTTTATTATTCTTCGCATGCATGCTCTCAGGGGCTCTAGAATAGACCCTGTTGTGAAATTGTATTTTTTGTAGGGAATTTCAATAGAAAGTATTTAGTAGTAGCATTCAATGTTCTATTAATACATGAAATATCTACTTGATACCAGCATTGCTCAGCAATGCATTTTTTTTAGAACAAGAGTCTTCTATAGATAATTCTAACAAGTGCAGACAGGTAGTAGAGAGTGTATTATAAATTATTTTATTGCTTAAATAAAGTTTATTGATTACAGTTGCTGAGTGAGAGAATTTCTATTGTTTAGTTTGTTGGTGAAGAACTAAATTTATTGATTACAGTTACTGAATGAGAGAACTTCTATTGTTTAGTTTGTTGCTGAAGAACTAAGTTTATTGATTACAGTTACTGAGTGAGAGAACTTCTATTATTTAGTTTGTTGCTGAAGAACTAGCTTATTACAAGTCTGATGGTACAAAAGGTAGCAGCATTTAAACGTTTCTTGTTTTATGAGAATTATTATTAGAAATAGTATATTGTGGATAATGTTATTATTGTAATGGCACCATGCTAACATACTTATTTATTTATTTATTTACTCATTACTTATTTTGTATTACTAGGAAGAATAACCGGATACAATAAACACAATTATTTATATTTACTATTTATTATTTATATAAAAAGCTCTTAAATTCTTGATTATTTAAAGGCAATTTTACTTTAAATTTGATGTTGGTTTTGTGTTCACGTTTCTTTCAGTTGTTAAAATTCCTTGTTTGGTTGACGAAATCTAGCATTTAGCAGTAAGCACATGGTATCATTCAAAATGGCCACTTAACTGTGGCTGTTCATATTTACATTTACATTATTTATATTTGTTGTCTTCTTTTGTCTAGAACTTGATCAAAAGGTGGGAGATATCAAATGTGACATAAGAGGTAATATTTTCTTTCTCTCCACATGATTTCGTGCTACTCAGAAACTTGGATGAAATCAGTTATTTTGGAAAACAAAGGCAATTTTAGAGATCTTGGAGATACTAAGGTTAAACTCAGGAGAGATGTTTTCTAGTTTGGAATCATTATTTTTAATAATATATTGTTAGCAATATTTTCTCATATCTTCTGTCAACATCTTACTGTAGGTTACTAAATGCAAGATTCTTTGTTATCACTCAGATTAGCAGAGCATTATGTACTGTGGTATTTGTCAGTTGTTTCACTAAATATCTTTAGTAATAAACTAGATAATACTTGGAAAATTAAGAGAAAATGAAAATTCACTTACAAATTAACTTAGAAATGTAGGTTTTCACTGGTCCACTCAGGGAAAATTTTCCTCACATCTTATACAAAACATATACCCTGTTTCATTAAAAGTTTAATCAGCTATTTTTTCTTCTACCTTAGTTACATAATGCTATTTCTTGGCCATAGGAACTCGTCCAATTAGGTCCTATAACTTGAAAGGGTCATTCTTAGTTGATTTGTCAGCAATGTTGTGTGTCAGAATAACATATGATTTATGTAAGATTACATGCTACCATCTTGAATCAATGTAGCTCTTATTTATCTGTAACTATAAATGTAAACTAACAGATCAACATCAACAGATAATGTCACTGCAAATTCTATTAAAATTTTAGATCATGAAATGGCAATAATGCATCGCCTACAAGATCTCATTCTTGAGCGAGCTGACGTGTTGCTTCAAGTACTTGAGTTATCTGCAGAGTTGGATTGGTAAGATAATAAATAAACAGCTATATAATTTAATATCAATATATTATCTCAAACATCTCAGTCACTCATCATGACATGGTTTAATTTTAGTCTTCTTGCACTAACATCTGCTGCTAAAGAATTCAATTTCACATGTCCTAACCTCACAGACAGCTGTGGTGATATAAAGATTACTGATGGAAGGTACAGTATACTTGTTATATAATATAATATATTCAAAATTATAAATAAGATATGTTACAGTCCTCCAAGCCCATTCGGAAAGTAGATATTGTACATGGGGATGTTTAAATCTTTATTTTAGAGTATAATCTCTATGCAATATCTCTTTAGCATTATGTTGTTTTATTCGGTTGTCCATAGCTTATGTTTTTTTAAAAGTTGAATCAAGCAATCAATCAATCAATCAATCAATCAAGCAGTATCATTACATTTGGTTATTCTGTAACATACTTAGACAACATCCTCTTCAGGAGCTCTGTGTGAATTTTTTAACATTTGAATCGAACAGTTTTATTACATTTCTGTTATTATGTAATATTCACAGACATCTTCTTCAGGAGCTCTGTGGGAATGTTTTAAGAATCAAACAGTGTCATTACATTTCTGTTATTATGTAATATATTCTTAGACATCCTCTTCAGGAGCTCTGTGTGAATCAGTTTGTTGTGAATGACACCATCATTACTGAAGATAACAACAAAATAACCATCCTCACAGGACCTAATGCGAGTGGAAAAAGTGTCTATTTAAAACAGGTATTTTATTTTTACAATGTTTTTACAGAGGTATATAAAGAAAACAAAGGTCGCGTTTCACTTTTAATGTGCTTATTGTATGTTATTAGAGCACAATTTACCCGTACATTTACTAAGAATAAACTTACTGAGACATACATCACCCCTTCTAAAATGCATTTTCACTCATTTTAAATTTGAGAAGGAATCTGTCAAATAAATGATGTAGTTTTAATCAAGTTATATTTGAAATTGTATATCGTTGAATTTTTATCCACTGCTTTTAAATCTAATTTGTTGATGATTAATTTATTTTCACAGGTTGGGTTGATTGTGTACTTGGCACAAATTGGCAGCTTTGTTCCTGCTGAGTCAGCCGATATTGGGATTGTTGATGCCATTTTTACACGGATCCATACAAGGGAAACAGTCTCTGTCCCATTGTCAACATTTATGATTGACTTGAACCAGGTATAATTGGTCAGTGTTGTTACTATGATATGAAAATTCTTTTTCATTGAACACGTGCATGTGAGTACTTTCAGAAGCAAATATGTAAATGATCTGCTTTTTCTATAAACCGCTCCTCTGTTAAGGTTAGCTAAGCTTTTTCGTTTGACAATTACTAATTGAACTAACTAATTAAACTTTGGTAATATTTCACCCATTTTGAATCAAGAATTGTTTTCTATCGTAAAATTGTTAATAAAACGGTTATCAAGATAAGGATGTTATTTTATGAAACGTTCGATAGTGTGTGAGATACCCATGACATAGCTTGCTTATCTATGTTGCTCCAAAATACGCGTGTGTGGTAAAACAAGTCGCCTGTTTATTAAAATTATATTAAAGACGAGCACATTCCACAATCACACAAGGCAAGCACTAAAGCAGATTTGTCCATTTGAATGTAAAATACTTTGGGTTTAAGTGCCAAATTACCAATATTATTTCATTGTTATGAATTTCTTTGTAGGTTGCAGTAGCTGCGAATCGTGCAGGAAAAAACTCTCTTGTGATAATTGACGAGTTTGGAAAGGGGACAGCTTCAGTACGTAATCTCGTGTTATACATATGCAACAAAGACAATTATAAAATTTTATCCAGAAACATAAATAGACGGATTTATCCAGCAACTATCTATTATTTGTCAGGGTAAATAAAGTGAGCGAGTTTCTCTATATGACGGAACACGGACGTGTCAAGTTCTGCCACATTATGTGAGTGAAAAGTATGTGAAAGTAAAGCAATATGTTATTTGTAAGCTTAGCCGATAGATTTTTTTGATTTAAGTACATTCACCATCATTTGGCAGTAGAAGTTCTTGAGTTCTCTATTCAAGCACGAAATAACCTGTAAGTTTTATTAGAATGCATTTGCGCAGTGGCTTAATGGCATTTGCTTCAAAACCAACCAGAAAAAATGGATGGTGACACATAGGTTTCAAAACCAAACAGAAAAAATGGATGGTGACACATAGGTATCCAGTAGCTGTGGATAAAAACCTATGGTAGGTCTCTGCTGGTGGTAAACGTTCCTAGCTAATTGATTGTTGTGTAATTATTATGTCATTTTTTGCACTTTTTAGACATTTTCTACCTGCAGATATTTACTTATGAAAAAATGTATCTATTGGAAAAAACACCAGTGGTGAACGTTTAATATTCTGTAAAGAATTATGCATAAACATATGGTAATATATGTTTCTATCTTTAGATTGATGGATTATCATTACTATGTGCGACACTACTTTACTGGATTGAGAAAGGAAACGACTGTCCAAACATATTGGTTTCCACGCATTTCCACACTTTGAAACAACTGCTTCCTGCATCTCCATTGATATCATTTCAGGTAAGGGTGTTTTTAAGTATAATTAGTTTCAGACGAAAAGTGAAGACGAGCAGCTGAAGGCCGACAGACAGCCAACTGTTGACAGAGAGCTAACTGATTTTCCGATCACACATTCTGTCAATAAAAACATTCAAGAGATACCATGAAAAGTATCAAGACCTGGTTATTCGTTTAAATGACACCATAAACAAGAGTCTAACAGACTAATGTGCATTTCTTTAATTTAAACACCTTCAATTCAGTTTTCTCCAAATTTCATTTGAGAAATACCATGCAAGAAAAAAAACCTTAACTCTTCTTGTGGTCATGTTAATAATTTATGGTTTATTACACGTGAAATTTTGTATATTGATTTCACAATTTAATCCTACATGCTTGGAACCTGGGACAATAATACCTCAAGTATTATTTTACCTCTAGGAGCGGTTGAGTGGTAACTGCAAAAACTTTTACCCAAAAAACCTTTATTTTTGGCGGATTGTTGACTGAAAGCATATTTTATATGAATTCTTGACAAATTGAGGGGTTCTAAGAAAAAATCTCTTTCCTGACGTTTTGTTCCAAGGAAAGTTAAGGAAGCGTCCATAGTTTGTTGGTTCTCTCTTTGATGTGCAAGGAGAAGGATATAGGATAAAGTCTATTGTTTAGGTACTAAATAATTGCCCTTTTTGTACCACGCCACGGATTTACTTTCCATAAATTCCAAAAAATTTATTATTTGTTTTGGTTCAGTTGGATTACAATGTGCATCAAAAGTAAATGCTGTCACTTTTCCAGAAATTACGTCATCAAAAATTGCCAATCAGTTGTACACTTTATTTTTATAACAAATGGATTTCATATTCCAATACGCTGATAAAATTTACATAAATCTGAAACGTTTTAGTGTCATAGAATAATAGCTTCTACACTTGTTTAAATTAATTAATTTTTTCGTGAAAACGTGGCAGACTGTATATACTAAAATTTAAGAAAATGTTAACCGTATTATGATAGCTGTAAAATGATTTCTGATGGCCGCACCAATATCAAATTTTAGGTATTAAACATATTATTTATCGAGTTTGGTCATGAAGTAAATACTTTACAAAAAACAACTTAAAATTTTACTAATTTCTGGAAAGTATAATCATGGGTGTTTTTCCTAGGTAGAAAATTTATTTATAACTTAGCAAGAAGAAGAAAACGATGTGTTGCTACTATGTGTTAACCCGTTGCATAGTGCCCCCGGAAAGCTATCAAATCATTGCTCATTTCTCTGCTATTTTGCTGTTTTCAGGAGGTTAATTATTGGAAATATAATGTAAAATAAATTGATTATAAGCTGATAAGACCCCCTGGTTCGTCATAAAATTATAAATATTTTTTATCAGGTCCTTCATTTATAGCAGAATTTTTTCTGAAGAAGTTAACCTGTATAAATATGTTTTTAATAATAATAATAATAAAAGGTTTCCAATGGGAGCTGAATATAACCAGGAGCTATGCTAATCTTATGCATTGAAGGGTTAAACTCTTATGTTGATATGCATATTCTGTGTTTTCGTACTAGACAATGGATGCCATGAAAATGGAAGATGATTTAGTATTCTTGTATCAACTTAAAGAAGGTTTCGTCGAGTTCAGTTATGCTTGTCACACCGCTGCGTCTGCGTCCATACCGGATGAAGTGATTCAGCGAGCAAATCAGGTATATAAACTGCTTTCTATATCATAATAAGCTCATTTGAATATGGTTTTTTGTTGAATGTTGCTTCAATGGAGAACATCTTGTATTCAGTAGGCGAATTTAATACGAAAACAGAAGTTTTTATAGCCACTTCCCAAATTCCACTAAATATTTCCGGATTTCAGATTCGTGTTTCTCGTCCAAAAATATACCGGTGTGGAAAATTTCAGATTTCTACGATAAAGAGAATGGTGTTTTGGCTACGCCACCTCCACGGCCAAAGCCTATGTATTCGGGAAGCGCTATTGGTTATCTGTCAGTTCGACATCGACACAGACTTAGAATACTTTTTAAAGATTCAATGAAGTGGGAAAAATTTCTGACCCGAAGGGGAATCGAACCACGAACCGCACCACAGAGCTACCAGTGCCGATGCCGAATCTACTAATTTAAGCCTATTTATTATTCGTATAGAACGAAGCATTATGGGTATATATATAAATTTATATTTTAAAAAACCGCAGCCGTAAGCCTGACCATCAGCCAAGATAAGCAAATCAGAGGGGATAAATCAGACCTGCGGGGTAAAAAAGTATCGAACCAACAGATAGCCATTATCGTTTTCCTATATATTCATTCGTACTTATCATGTTTCGCCTCGTTCTGATGCAAAACCTTATTTTTCAAATAGCAATAAAAAGTTATGTACTTTCTGTATGGTTCTGAAATTTTCAGCTTAGATATATTTTGGGGCAAAGAATCTGAATTTGAAATCCGTTTTTTCATAAAAGTAGAGAAAAATTTCGTGTGACGTCATTTGTCACGGTTACGACGTCAATTCGGGAAGTGGAACATTTTATGCGTGTATAATAATCTTGAAACGTGTAACTTCGTAAGAGAAGTTGCACATGTATCTAAACGTCTAATGAAACATTTTGTTTATGACAATGAAATTGTATTTTTCATAATGTAGGTACGAGATAAAATTATGTAGAGTGTTACACATTCGCTTTTTGATAGTGTTTTTTTGTCATAGATATGTGAGTTTGTTAGAAAAAATGAACCGATTACGAAGAACGCATCGCTGAACAGTCAAAATGAGAACGAGAGGTAAGTTAGCCGAATTTTCTTTTACTGAAAAATTTCCTAGGGAAAATGTTTTTCCAAAAATTTTGTTTTGAAAAACTTTGAAGAATTTATTCCAAGAAAAATTTGGCTTAATAACCAATTATGGTCATTGAAGTTTTTCGATCAAACAAGATGTATAAAAAATGAAGCCTTTCCTTCCATTTCCTCATTATTATGCGCTTCTAGTAGTATGTTATGTTATGTGTTTTGAGATACTGTTTGATATTTTGACACATGCCAAAATTAGTGCTATTCTCCATAAAATTTATACTTAGAATTGTTTCCAAGAGCAAAAAATTCTACAAATGTTATGTGCCAACCCAACTTAAAAATTGAGAACGGAAAGAACTTTTACATGTTTGGCGCTCTTTAACCCTTTTAAGTTTCACAAAAAGTTCTTCTGTAAAACTCATTACTGATCAAAACTTTTACACGTTAAGAAATTGTAAACTTTGTTACGGTTATGGATTTTTAACATTCTATTGTTTCCGAGACTGGAGAAGGTTTACGTACGCAACTTTTAAAGGGTGTTCGTTTGAACTTTTTTCAGTACACAATTTTTAAGGGTGTTCGTTCAACTTGAACTTGAAAGTTTAATATAATTCCTTTCCCGCGTATTAATAAATCTTTGGGGAAATCAAATTCAGATATGTTTGGTTGTAAAAAAGATTGGAACCATTCGACACTTCCCAATTTGACGTCATAACCGTAACAAATGACGTCACACGAATTTTTTCTCTACTTTTATGAAAAAACGGATTTCAAATTCAGATTCCTTGTCCCAAAATATATCTAAGATGAATATTTTAGAACCATGCAGCAAATACATAATTTTTTATAAAAAATAAAGTTTTGCATCAGAACGATGGCCGTGGAGGTGGCGTAGCCAAAACTCTTTTTATTTCCCTTAGAGATTTGAAATTTTCCATATGGATGAGAAACACGAATCTGAAATCCGTTTTCTTTTTTTGGAATTCGTGGAGTGTCTATTTTTTAACTTTATTTAGTTACTGAAAAAATAAAAATAAATATTCATCCGGAATTGTATTTTGACATTCTGTTGGGATTTTCAAGAATTTCAAGAATTTCAAGAATTTGGAAGAAGGAATTATTTTATATTACATATCATATTTACAATACACATAAAATATTTAATAAAAATATTATTACAAAACTAAATTCTACAAGTCATGCTATACATTGTTTCAATTTTCCTATTTCCTTCCATAAGATTAATAAACATACATATTTGCACCAATTAATTGACTTCAGCTGCGTAAATTGCATACATTTTCTCATGAACTTCGTTAGAAAGTTCAATGAAGTTGCGATTTTTTGTCAGTTCTCAAGGAATGCTCTGGATGCAACTAACCTAGTCTAGTGACGCCAATCAACGATCAATCAATCAATTAAAATCGGCGTTCTTGGCTCTAGTGGTATAATTCGACTTTTCTTCTTGCAGGTTGAAACGTATCGCTGATGAATTTCTTCAACTCGACATAGATGCAGATGATATCGAAGCCTTTCTAAAACAACTTAACAATTAAGGTAGCAGAGTACCACATTTACTGTATGATATTTAATTAAATACAATTTAAATCCAAAAATCGTTTTAAAGGTTTTGTAGACTAA
>JANTOQ011055323.1:0-15079 GCA_027564595.1 Bythotiara depressa | reverse complement strand
GGGGGGGGGGGGGGGGGGGGGGGGGGGGGGGGGGGGGGGGGGGGGCAACAGGGCCGTACAGCCTGCTAGGTAACTCAAGTAAGTTAACTCAGGAGTTAACTCTCTTTAAAATGTGACAATATTTCAATTCAGTTTCATTTCTTTCATTTCTTTGTATTTTTCTTTTGATTTCTAACTTAAACAATACCTTACACATGTGTTGAATAGAAATGTTATACCTAATTTATTTATATATTTATTTATGTCACAGTCTGGCCTATTGTTAGTTGGAATTTCAAGTATACTGAAGCCACATCATAATGTCTCCCAATGGCACACCTTAATAGGTGAGAATACCATTTTCTTTCAATTGCTTTGCTTCCTGCTTAGACCATTTTGATTCCAGCTTAGACCACTTTGTTTCCAGCTTAGACCATTTTGTTTCCAACTTAGACCGCTTTGTTTCCAGCTTAGACCATTTTATTTCCAGGTTGGACCACTTTTTTTCCAGCGTAGACCATTTTGTTTCCAGCGTAGACCCCTTTGTTTCCAGGTTAGACCACTTTGTTTCCAGCTTAGAGCTTAAATCACTTTGTTTCCAGCTTAGACCACTTTGTTTCCAGCCTAGCCTTCAGAGATATTCTATAAATCAGTTTGTGATATGCAATGCTGTAATTCGTTTAGGAGTTATCTTAATAGTTGGTAGTCAAATTGTGAGTGCTGCTCAGATGGTTTTGGAAGAGACGTTCTTGAAAGGACGCGGCTTTGAAGCAGTACATGTAAGAGTTATTCTTTCTTTTGCTACTACCTTCCAATATGAATCTAGATTAACATCAAACCTGAATATATAGGAGCCACTGTAGTGGCCAAGAAAAACTGATCACTGTAGATACGTGCCTTTTTATAGGTTATGGTTTCTATGAAAAGTTAACAGAGACTGTAAAAAGCACCACCTATAAATTCGTTTACTACAGTACTGTATACTGTGTGTAGTAATGTATTGTCGAGTATTGCTTTTGCGATATATATTGGTGAACAGTTAACTCAAGACTATGCTGATATGAAAAATATTGCTTTCAATTTTGCTGAGCATGTCATCATTGATTCCAGTGCAATTCATTGTGACATCATAATTAAATTTGCCATCTATTTCGTGTGTAATGGCTGTGATGTCAAAATTATTACCAGACTCGCTTTTGTTGTTGTGTCAGGTACATCTTGACAAACACAAAAACATGCCGGAACAGAATCACAGAGAAAAGTTATTTACCCGAACAACAACAAAAATATTGATTATGTTTTGTTAACAGGCAGAATGAAATTAAATGTCTCACTTGTTTTTACTAAAGGTTGTTGGTATGGAAGGTCTTTACGGTGTGACATTTATGAGTTGTGTAAGTAATAATATAATTTTTTTAATATGATTTTTTCTGTGTGTGAACAATGCATCACATAAGATAGGATATATGCTATCTGGTAGGTTACGTACCCTCTCTATCTACTGTTATACATGATCTGTTGGTTACCTACCCTCTCTATCTACTGTTATATATGGTCTGTTTAGTTTGTATTGTTTCTGTCTGTAATATATTTCAAGCTTTCTACGTCTGTCCTTAACTAACCCTTTCATGCATAGTACCCCCTGAAAGGAATAAAATAATTGTTAATTCCTTTGCTATTATACTTTTTCCAGGGGGTTAATTGTTGGAAATATAATGCAAAATAAATATGGTAAGCATTGATAAGACCCCTGGTCTATTGGTTATATTAAGCTCCCCATTGGAAAACTTTATAATTTTATGAGGAACCAAGGGGTCTTATCAGCTTTTGCTGAATTTATTTTACATTGTATTTCCAATAGATTACCCCCTGGAAAAAATAAAAATAGCAAAGAAATGACAAATGCTTTCATTCTTTTCCGGGGACACTGCATGTGACATTAAAAAGTTACATTCTTGCTTTTCTCATTTATCTATTATTTGTTATTGTAGTTGATCCTGCCAGTTCTGTACTACATTCCGGGTAACCAACCACACAATAGTTATGAAAACAGTTTAGATGCATTATATATGATTGCTGATAATTATCAGTTAGCCATATTCTGTGGTATGTTCTTCTAGCATTAACAAATACTATTTGTCTCTTTTAACGCAAATAAATTTGTTTTCTTGTTGAAATTATAACCAATAATTAACTCTTTGACGCATGGTGTCCCCGGTAAGGAATAAAATCATTGGTAATTGCTTTGCTATTTTGCATTTTCCAGGGGCTAATTACTGTAAATGTAATGTAAAATAACCTTTATAAATGCTAATGAGACCCCCTGATTAATCATAACATTATAAAGGTATCCAATTAGGGTTTAATATAACCAGGAGGCATGCTTAAGCATTAAATGATAAGAGTTAAGTTTTTTTAATAACCTCCAGAGCGATATTCTGCTTCTGTTATTTCTGCTGACATCGACATAATTCGTTTGTTTAAATGTTCATAAAAATACTTTCTGAAATCACTTTAAAAGGTACTATGTGTGATGGATGTTCACATTTCACGCTGCACTTTAAAAGGTACTATGTGTGATGGATGTTCACATTTCACGCTGCCAATATGGTCAATTTAATGTCACGTGTACATGTTTCACTGTTATAGGATTGGGTCAGCTAGTGTGAATCTTGATAAATTTTTCTTCTGTTCATCCAAATCACAAATTTCGTGAGAACAATTTTTGCACGCTCGTCACACTTCTTTACAATATGTATCAGTGAGTGGGGAATTTTAGCTATTGGCTGGTGTTACATTTTAAAGATTCCTAACATAGAAGATAACTTAAATTATATTTTTCATTTATTTTAGCGGTGTATCTCTTATCAATTGCATTTTACAATTTCTTTGGATTGTCAGTGACAAAATCAATGACAGGTTTGAATGTTTTTACACTATCAATCACATTCTACAATTTTAATGGAGATATTTGTGTTATATTTTATGTTATCAGAAAACTTCTTGGATATGCCAATGTTGTTAAGTGAACAATCCTTCTATTCACGTGTATCCCAAGATTCTGTTTGATTTACCTAGAGTTGAAGTAGAAGAATTTGAAGTAGAAGAGTTGAAGTAGAAGAGTTGAAGTAGAAGAAGTTATATTTTTATAGTTACAATCTCGATCATATATATTTGGCACAGCGTTCCAGATTAACAAAAATTATTTCACCGCAAGTGATGTAAATTAGTTCACCGCAAGTGATGTTTTGAGTGAATATAGATATAAAGAACGTCTGAGTTAAATTTTTTACCAAGACGCATGGACTTTAGGTACATTGGTAACAAGTAACCTTAGTTGTACACCACACTGGAACTCACTCTAATTGGTCCATTTGTATGCTTTGTGGCGTCATAAAACAATGAAAATATTAAAATAAGCACAATTTTCAACGTTTTTCTTAAGAAAGTTTTCAGTTAACAACTACACCCGTTCTTGTTTTTTTTTCACATTTGAGAGAATAGTGGCAAAACATGAATGCCGTCTAAAACCCCACAAGTCCCAATAATTTTATCAAAGATGGAAGCTACAATCATCGTCAAAACACACCTTTAGAAACAAATTCCATACAAGTTAAAATACCACGCTTACAAGTATATAATACTGTCAAATTGTAACAACATTGATGCGAAATCGTGACTACATATTGCATACATGATTATTTGCAGCAAAAACACTGTAAATGTTGTGCGATTCAAAAGATTAATCAATTCAAAGATCTGTTTAAAAACTTTGGCCAACATTGTAGTTAATTTATTTTCTTATTCAGGAGTATGACTCGTTCGAAGTTAAGAAAGTTCGAATTACATTGGCTTTTCAAGCTGGCTTTTTTTCAGTTTATATAGGAATATAAAACGGATATCTGTACTTTTCATGCGTTATACCCTTATTTTGGAGGCATTTCAAATAAATATGCTAAAAAAGAAAATTGTTTACATGTATTAAGTACTTCTAAACTATTTTTTAGCTGTTCATAGAACATTGTTGGATGCTTGCAGAACTTTACTTGTTTGGTTGATTAGTTTATTTATTTATTACACTGTTGATAAGGTAAATATTGTATTCTACTTTTCGGATATGGTTTTGTGCAAATGACTGTAGTTTTGTTGACGGGCTTACAGTAACAAGCAAGAAATGAGCTGTTTGATATAATGAAAAAATGCATTCTTTTACACGATCCGATCCATCCAGATTAGAAATCTGGCTCACATTGGATTGTAATCCCAAAACAAAGCGTACATTCTTGTTTGGCAAATATTTACTGTCAGTGAAAAGAAAAGAAAAACATGGTGTCCCATTACCAAGCAATCTGGGTTTTTCCGTCACAGTATTTTATTTCCTGGAGAGCAGGATCGTGTAAGTTTGTTACCGATTGTACACCTGGCTATTCCAGCCTCGTGTTAAAATAATCCAGATCGATCGGGTTTCCCAGAAGAATACACTAAAAGTTGCATGAGGAAAAGTTTATTCACGTTATGTTATGTCCAGAAATACAAATAGTGGATGAAGGTTGTTTGAAAAAGCACAAACGGTTTTTTTTTGTACAGTCTAGGACATGTTATGTTTCTGCACGTTTACAAAGGTTACGTAGAAAGCTTTCACCCTCTAGTTTTTATCATTATGTAATATTTTTCTCGTTGTCTAGGATTATGGAGAGCATTTCAATGAATCGTATGGTATAATACAAAGTAAGAACGTATTTTTCTCGCTTACTCACATGAATCGTATGGTGTAATACAAAGTAAGAACTTGTTTTTTTCGCTTACTCACATGAATTGTATGGTATAATACAAAGTAAGAACTTGTTTTTCTCGCTTACTCACATGAATCGTAGGGTATAATACAAAGTAAGAACGTATTTTTCTCGCTTACTCGCGTGAATCGTATGGTATAATACAAAGTAAGAACTTATTTTCTCGCTTACTCACATGAATCGAAGGGTGTAATACAAAGTAAGAACGTATTTTTCTTGCTTACTCACATGAATCGTATGGTGTAATACAAAGTAGAACTTGTTTTTCTCGCTTACTCACATGAATCGTATGGTATAATACAAAGTAAGAACTTGTTTTTCTCGCTTACTCACATGAATCATATGGTATAATACAAAGTAAGAACTTGTTTTTCTCGCTTACTCACATGAATCGTATGGTATAATACAAAGTAAGAACTTAGTTTTTCTCGCTTACTCACATGAATCGTGGGGTGTAATACAAAGTAAGAACTTATTTTCTCGCTTACTCACATGAATCGTATAGTATAATACAAAGTAAGAACGTGTTTTTCTCGCTTACTCACATGAATCGTATGGTATAATACAAAGTAAGAACTTGTTTTTCTCGCTTACTCACATGAATCGTAAGGTGTAATACAAAGTAAGAACGTATTTTTCTCGCTTACTCACATGAATCGTATGGTATAATACAAAGTAAGAACTTGTTTTTTTCGCGTACTCATGAATCGTAGGGTGTAATACATAGTAAGAACTTGTTTTTCTCGCTTACTCATGAATCGTAGGGTGTAATACAAAGAAAGAACTTGTTTTTCTCGCTTACTCTCATGAATCGTAGGGTGTAATACAAAGTAAGAACGTATTTTTCTCGCTTACTCACATGAATCGTATGGTATAATACAAATTAAGAACTTGTTTTTCTCGCTTACTCATGAATCGTAGGGTGTAATACAAAGTAAGAACTTGTTTTTCTCGCTTACTCACATGAATCGTAGGGTATAATACAAAGTAAGAACTTGTTTTTCTCGCTTACTCACATGAATCGTAAGGTGTAATACAAAGTAAGAACGTATTTTTCTCGCTTACTCACATGAATCGTATGGTATAATACAAAGTAAGAACTTGTTTTTTTCGCGTACTCATGAATCGTAGGGTGTAATACATAGTAAGAACTTGTTTTTCTCGCTTACTCACATGAATCGTATGGTATAATACAAAGTAAGAACTTAGTTTTTCTCGCTTACTCACATGAATCGTAGGGTGTAATACAAAGTAAGAACGTATTTTTCTCGCTTACACACATGAATCGTATGGTATAATACAAATTAAGAACTTGTTTTTCTCGCTTACTCATGAATCGTAGGGTGTAATACAAAGAAAGAACTTGTTTTTCTCGCTTACTCTCATGAATCGTAGGGTGTAATACAAAGTAAGAACGTATTTTTCTCGCTTACTCACATGAATCGTATGGTATAATACAAAGTAAGAACTTGTTTTTCTCGCTTACTCACATGAATCGTAAGGTGTAATACAAAGTAAGAACGTATTTTTCTCGCTTACTAACACAAATCGTATGGTATAATACAAAGTAAGAACGTATTTTTCTCGCTTACTCACATGAATCGTATGGTATAATACAAAATAAGAACTTGTTTTTTTCGCGTACTCATGAATCGTAGGGTGTAATACATAGTATGAACTTGTTTTTCTCGCTTACTCACATGAATCGTATGGTATAATACAAAGTAAGAACTTGTTTTTCTCGCTTCCTCTCATGAATCGTAGGGTGTAATACAAAGTAAGAACGTATTTTTCTCGCTTACTCACAGGACAAATAACTTTTGTTTCATAAAAAACACATTACACTTCTCTCACTTCAACCTCTCACACGAGGAGAATGTTTTTGTGAGAGCAAAGTTGGTTTAGAATAGAAATGTGGTATCTTTCGTTAAAAGCTTTGTTAGTACACAAATCACTTTTACGCTTTTCTTCTGCTTTGCGATCATCAAAGCTGATCTTTACATTGGTAAGAGTTAGAACTACTTCATTCACCTTTGCAACAAAACGCTTGTCTTTTCTCGTTGTTGCTTTTAGATAGAATTCCTTCGTTACCTCAACGAAATAAAGTTTATAGAAATAAAAGAAATCTCGCCATAGGAAAATTTGAAATAAATAAAATACTTAAGATAGCAGAACTAAAACTTGTTTTTGTTTGAGACTGATTTCACAAGTACAGTTGAGTTGAATTTAGTTAAATTTAGGTCTGCAGTCTTATTATAAGCTTCTGTTCTTTATAAAATATTTTTTCTTCTAGTTGATGGCTTCATGTTACTACTCATTGGAACCGCTATATATAACCAACTATTCGATTTCTCTTGGTTATGTAGGAATGGTAGACTGTCACCAACATATCCTGAGGTAAGTTACCCTACTATTTATTCAACTATATTTAAAGGAAACTACGTTCAAGTTTCTTTCTGCGTTTGTTTCATTACTGGATTTGGGAAATTACGTTTCCAAGGCAGAGGGAGAAGCGATTAGAAAATCCGTAGGGACGATAAACGTTCCCAACCTTGTTATTTTATGTACCCAGTGCCTTTTTCCTTTTCGATATTAAGATTAAGTGTATCAAAAAGGGGAAAAATGGAAAAACTTTTCAGGTTAAAAGGGACCAAAGTGGATATGTAGAAACATACTTGTTTTTTAAGAGTTAAAAAAAAAAATTCGATGACTTACACTTGCTAGTTTTATCGCGATTGTCCCGCAGCTCTTTGTTCTTTGCTCAAAATCGATCGCGCGATCTGAAAAATAGATTGAATTAATCCTACTTTTTTGACCGTTTTTTCTGCTAAGCCAATCAACATCGAGAAAACAACGTCGTGCTACAAAATGCGTGCGATAAAAGTAGCAAGTGGAAATTAAGCTTAAGAGTATGAAAACGTAAACAGGAAGTTTAAGACATTAAAAGTATTATTTATGCCATCCTAATATTATAATTTGATCATCAAGCCATGTTCTTCTTCACGCATGCGCGAATTTCCATCGAATTTATTTACTCAATTCCGGCTTTTGTTTTTCTTCCTCAGATTCAAAGTTCGGGGTATAAAGTTCGAAATGCAGCCAGTAATTTTGAAAGTAGTGGCGAAGAGACTGATCCTTTAATTAGGAAAAATATTCGTAATAAGCTGTATGATTCAGTGGAAGATGACGACCAGATCAATTAGTTTATTTATATAATCAAACCCGAAAGTTATGCTGTCAATTGCTGAGACTAGTACAGAAGAACCTTTCCGGACACCGGATATTTCGAATTCCATATTTTCCTGAGTCCCTTGGATAAACTATGGTTTAAACTCTTATAGAAAGACCTCGTTTTTCCAAACTATTTTCTACAATCCAACACAAAATATTTGAGACTTGCGGTTTTAGGCCCCATTCATGTTTCTTCCCTATTCTCTAGAGCGCCTATAAAACCAGAATGTTCCCTCCCTATTCTCTAGAGCGCCTATAAAACTACAATGGGGATAGGTGTTGACGGAAACTCAGTAGAATAACTTTCCAATGTATTTTCATCAGAAACAACGGAATGTGTTCTTTTCCATTCCAAGACTTCCGAAATCCCATTTCATCCCAAGCGAGGCACACCCTTTGCAACCGTGCTGTAGGATCACGGTTGCTTCAGTTCCAAAGTGCCAAAGATCCGCGCGTCTTAGTCAACAGTCAATTTGAAAAAGTAAACTGAAAATGTTTAGCTAAGAGATTCTCTATGTACATAGACACTATTTTATTATTGTGGAACTAATTTGGATTATTTTGGCGCCTTATCTCAGTGTATTATGTGCAGGATTGTAGGTCTCTTCAGAGTTCTGCTAAATTATAGATATACAATCGCTTCTTTCATTTACATGCAGAATAAACTATATATAACCAACAAATATTTGTATCCAAAGACTGGTTTCTATCTTCGGAATTGTCAGCGTGAACTTTTATTTGTGACCGAGTGTCTTAACGAACAGGTGAAAAGTGTTATATCTGTTCCACGCGAATTTCCCAGTACCCAATTGGTGAGTTCGAATTTTCCCAACAGCCAATGGGGTTTTAAGGAAATTTCATACTTGGAAAAGTTTGTTTAATGGAAACCAGCCTTAGCAAGCTATGCATTTTAAATAACTTGCGATGCTGAAATACGTAATCGCATAATCTTCATTTTACAACTCAAAGAGATCGGCATATCCAAATGAACCGGTAAAAGTTAGTGAGTACATTTCCCTTTGCTTTTCAGCAGCCATATTTGTTTCTTTTAGTATGAAATATGCGAAGAAAACAATAAACATGTGACAATCAATTCGCGAAAATAAAACGCGTAGAATAAAAGTATATTTTTTCTTTCATCTTTTGCGTTGTAACCGTTTGAAAATCTTCATCCACCCTTGTAAAAAGAACCCGGTTAATTATGTAATTAATGGTAATCGGAACGAAAACCAAGGTGGTTTTGTTTAAAGCTCTAGAAAAACGTTTAATTTAGATAGAAATAAGCATGTATGGAATAACTTGATTTTATGAAAGATCGATTCCAAACATGACAGGAAAGCATATTTATATCATGAGAATTTCCAGTAATTAGTATTTTTGTAATATTTCTTTGTCACGGAATGTGTTAATATATTTTTTTCATGGAAATTATAGAGTTTTGGTATTTAAACATTTTTATTAGGGATTGATCATAAAGTAATTGCTATACCGGGCCGGAGGGTTTTGGGTTTTGGGGAATGAAAGCTCATAATATTTATCAAATTAATATTTATCAAACTTTGCTTTTTATGTATAAATTAAGCATAATTTAGCACCGAATATTTTTTTATCAACAACATGAAAGAGATATATATATACCACATATATCCAACAAGGTATTCAGCAAACAACTTTCAACAGCCTAAAATTACTTCTAAAACTTATAGCTACGCTGTATTCTAAATCGAGGACCCTACTTATAGAACAGGATTTTGGACATTGAATGCAAAACGTCGCCAACTTTGTCATTATATAAGAAACCTCTCAAACACAGACTTCTTAATGTTATTGAAAATGAAACAACATATTTTTAACACTCTTCTGATTAAATTATTTTGACTTACTACAAACTCAATGCTTATTTGCTTCAACGGGACTTGATGATAAGACTATTTTAGTCTTCTGCTTGATCCAGCCAGTTTATGTAAAAAAGAGTATTATTTACATTGTAATGTTACATATATTAGATATTATTATATGTAAATGTAACTTGCTTAAACAGCGAAATATATCATGAAACTAAAAAACCAACTATTTTGATGGGCCGCTAAATAGTTTCCGTATTTTTGATTGGGCCATGGAACAGGAATAGTTCCTAAAACATATCATGCCATTTTTAATATTTACTTTCAGAAGATAAATTTCCATGAATAGAACTTATAGGGAAATTGCACAACATAGTAGTAACAGGTAAAGAAGTAACTGGTTCCAAATCCACACACAAAAAATTGCAGCATGACAAAAAAGTGCAACATATTCCTGTCAAAACACACAGAAATTTCGCGCAATAAAAAACCTGTCTGATATTTTTTTCTATTCCGAAATTATAAATTACATGAACACATTAATAAACTAAAAAATAAATCTAAAACATGTACAAACAACAGACATAACAGTGTAAGACATAAGGTAGTAACCCCAGCAACGCACTTCTACGATATCGTCTGGAGCCACTGCCACCATAAATATCATCAAACTAGTAACAACAAATGATAAAAAAAGTATATAAAAATAATAAATAAATTATAACATTACAAACAAGAACAATAATACACAAAGGTCTCAGTAGCAGACTCATCAGAGATAGAGAGATGGTTGTTCGAGCACAAGAAAATTCTCACTCATTCAACACTCCTCTTAGACCTCACCACACAACAAAAAATCAATTCTGCGCATGCGTAAAATAAATAACGTCAAAAATATACCGCCAATATCTGGCAATGATCATCAAATAATTAGACATGCCTGAACATGTTTAATTTTAATGGGGGTAATCCCCTAAATGTGCTCGAATTCCGTCCAACAAATTGATGAATTTTTCTCAAAAATTATGTAATAAAGAGATATGAATACATTTTTGAAGAAATATCCTATATTATTGCTGTTTATACCAGAAAGATTCAAAACGAAGGAAATGTATGAGATAATGGTCAATGAAGACCCCCACTATATTAGATATACGCCAGAAAGATTCATAACGAATGAAATGTGTGAGACAGCAGTCATTGCAAAACCCTACCGTCTGAACTATACCCCAGACCAATTTAAAACGAAGGAAATGTGTGAAAAAGCGGTTGCTGAGTTGGTCTGGACATTAGAGTATGTACCTGATCACTTAAAAAGCTCCGCGATGTGTGAAAAAGCCTTTGAAGAAAATCCTAGGCTTTTAACGTATATTCCTGCTAAATTTATGACGCTAGAAATGTGTGAAAAAGTATTTGAAAACGATACTTTGTTTTTTAAATATATCCCTGATCAATTCAAGAGGAAGAAAATGTGGGAGGCAATGATCAACTACTATCCCTACTATTTTACTATGTACCAGACCAGTTCAAAACGTTAGAAATGTGTGAAAAAGTATTTGATCGCCTGAAGGGGCGCGAGATGCACGAGCAAATACTTGAATGTTTGCAGTATATCCCAGATTATTTTTTAACTGAAGAAATGTTGGAAAAAAGCCCAGATCGAGCAGCTCAATATGCTTCACGCAAGGAGCAAAAATCTCAAATATTAAATGAGTTACAACCTATAGCATGGCATCCCGATCGTGTAATTGATTGGTGCTTTGCTGAAGATGAAAAGCTGTTTTAGATCGACTTTGGGCGGAATGAAAACGAATTGATAAAATTTTTTATAAATAAAGCTTAGTTTTACTTATAATAAATGCATATCTACCATACCTGTTAATAACAAAGGAAATGTGTGAAAAAGCATTTGAAGAAGATCCTGAATGTTTGAAGTATATCCCTGATAAATTCAAAACGAGGGAAATGTGTGAAAAAGCGGTTGAAATAGAACTTTGGCTTTTGGGGTATATCCCTGCTCAATTAAAGACGCTAGAAATGTGTGAAAAAGAGCGTAAGAGACACGACCTTGCAGTTGAAGATTGGCAAAAAGCTCAAGCTGACTGGAGGCAGCATCGACAGGAAAGATTGAAGTATATCCCTGATGAATTAAAGACGCAGGAAATGTGTGAAAAAGCATTTGAAGAAGATCCTGAATGTTTGCAGTATATCCCAGATTATTTTTTAACTGAAGAAATGTTGAAAATAAGCCCAGCAGCTGAATATGCTTCACGCAAGAAGTAAAAAGCTCAAATAAAAAATGAGTTAATGGCTACAGCATGACATCCAGATCGTGTAATTGATTGGTGTTTTGATGAAGATGAAAAGGCTGTTTTAGATCAACTTTGGATGAAAACGAATTGATCAATAAAAAATTGTTATAAATAAAGATGTTACAACAATTTAAATTTGGTCAAATTACAGTTCAAAGCAAAGATTTTAACCGTAACAAACAGCTCACGGATATCTACAGCATCGACTTCGATAACATTGTAGTATCGGATCCTGTACCGTGTAATCATGATAGAGATCAGAAGTACATTATCGGATATAAAGCTGAAAGCGGTATCTGTTGATTGAGATGTCATCTCGAACCACAACAAGTTTTCTGGTTGATAGTTTAGATGTTCTTTATCAAGAACGCATAGTACCCTCGAGAACCGTCCATCAATGATATGTATAGTGTTTCGAATCTGTTTACAGTGCAGGTATAGGTGTTCAGGTACAGCATTTAGTGAAATACCTAGTATCTGAGGTGGTAGCCACGTATCATATGCGTGATTTAAACGTAGTAGGTCGATGAGGTTTGGTGAAAAGATAGCCTTAAACTCTTTTGGTATCTTAATTAATACTGAAGCCTCTTTAGTAAGAGTAATATGAAGCCTCTAGTATTGATCAAACTGTCCAGCATTTTAATTGTATACAATCCAGAGGGGATAATGATCGTAGTCGCTACATGAGAGGGATCATCTACTCGTACGAATAAAACTGAAGCCTCTTCTTCTAGGCTTAGTTTGGTATTGTCTTTAAAACGAAAATTTATGCTATACAAGGCCATTTTAGAACCACCAGGAATAGTATAATCCAAGTATGTTTTATCTAGATTGGTATATGTTAATAATTGCATCTTTTATTTGAATAAAAAAGATGTACAAGTATAATCCAAAAGCCAAATATCACGCGAAGTATAATCCGAAGATTGATTTTAGTGTTCAAAACATTACGTAAACACGAGAGAGTCGATAAAAATTGAGTTTCCCAATCTGTTCATCGCCTATGATGTTATAGGTAAAAAAGATAAGGTACCCATCACTGATCCTCGTTTTTATAAGCTGACTGCGAGTAATGGAGCTCAGACGCTAGAAGACTATTTCATGTACTATCGATGCCAGCTGAATTTTGTGATGTTTTGTGATATCTTATCAACATCTTACGCAAGGTAGTGAATTATTAAAATCAGTGTACAAATTCCATGTTTACTATCACATCCATCGAATTTTTAAACAACTCAAGACCTCGCTACCTCATGATGCTACATTTAAGAAATTTAATAACCCCTACAACAAACAAAGTTATTTTGAGGTATGTCATGAATATGGTGTTGATTCAAACATCCTATTCGTTCGCGGTGGTTGGTATTTTGATGCGGGTAATGCCATCTTTGGACATGATGGTAGTTTTGGATACCGAATGAATGGTAATAATGTAGATGGTAATTACTGTTCTTGGATGCTTTTAAAATCGGATGGGTTGACTTTTAAGGCGTTGAATTTGTTGTCAATAATCACTGGTATATCACTGATTATTCCGGGTTTGTATTATTTTTTCAAAAATTAACGTTTCTTCTTTACTTGTTCGAGTAATCAATACCCTACAAGACCAACAATCCCAACTATTAAAGCCCACGTATTTTCAGCAACAAACCCGACAACCTTCTTGAAAATATTCAAAATAGCTGAGATTATTGCTCCAATAATCCCAGGTAAAGCTGCAGCTGCTTTCTCAGCTAATTTTCCTAATAATCTAGCGAGCGCTTGGAGTTGCTTTTTGATCCATTGACCAACACCACCTTTTTGAGGTGGGTTAGCACCACCACTAGCAGCCGCAGTACCTACAATTCCCAAGGCATTTTCAATACCTAAAACAATAGTTGACACAATCATACCA
This sequence comes from Bythotiara depressa, assembly GCA_027564595.1. NCBI lineage: Eukaryota > Metazoa > Cnidaria > Hydrozoa > Anthoathecata > Bythotiaridae > Bythotiara > Bythotiara depressa. The sequence goes on along the minus strand of JANTOQ011055323.1, from coordinate 1,026 downwards.
ATAGCTGTCAAAATTGCTGCAATGGTTATCCCTTGTTCTTTGAACAAAGTTTTTATTCGTTCTTAGCCAACTGCCCCTGAACCTCTTGTCTATTTTGTAACGCAAATTCCAGTCTGACATCTCGTTCTTCTTTGAGTTTAGGTAGTCTATCCCGTATTTTTTTACGTTCATACTCACGTTCCTCATCGGTTAAAGAAGCATCATTTTCAACATCTTTCAAATTTTTATGCTCCAATTCTATAAGTTTATCGATAGCTGACAGCTTACCTAGATTATTAGCCAGCTCTCCCTTGATCGTTTGGAGTGCCTTATCAATCCCTGAAAATTCTCTCATGTCAAGATCGGTATTAGTCGAGGTCTCGCGAACAGCTACATCAATCACCTTAATTTTAGGTATAATTTCATCTATTTCTATCGCGCTTAAATCACCTATGCTATTTAACGTATCGTTCAATTTGTGTGCTGCTTTCATGCTTCTTTCAGTTTTCCTAGGTGTTTCAGCTAATCCAAGAAAATTGTTCATAGCATTTACTCCACCCATCTTTTGTCGAATACTAGACTCTGATAAAAATTCTCCCGTTTTTCGATTTGTTAAATTGATCCAATCTTTACCATTCCAAAAACTGAGAACAGTTGCACCTGATTTTTCGTTTCGATGCAGCTTGAACTTATCTAAATTAATAAGTAACACCAAATACGGTACGACAGAAAAAAACTAATTTCTTGACATATACACTTTTATGGAAATATTTATGTCCAATTGTTATATACGATTATATAAAACGTGAAAATGGTGGGAAAGTGATAAAAAATTAATTATGTGCATAATTAATTAGACACAATACCCCAAAAACAATGGATATTTTGGGACAATATATCTGCAGAATAGCGTAGGCTCAAAAGGTGAAACTTGGTGGTTTTGATTAGATTGATACATTGAAGGTGCTGAAACTAAAAGATATTATGTATCTTTTTAACTTCCGACGTGAAGATACGGAGAGTTTTTTTTGTCTATTTTTAGGCCCA
>JANTOQ011054212.1:0-17393 GCA_027564595.1 Bythotiara depressa | reverse complement strand
TAATAATAATAATAATAATAATAATAATAATAATAATAATAATAATAATAATAATCGATTAAGTTTGTTTAATATTCTCAATTATCAATATAAAAAAACTTATTATTAATTAGCAAAGTACTTTAACAGTTATATTCACGAGAAGGAAAATATTCACGAAACGGAATGCGCATGCGCACTCCATCCCACAGAGGTAGTAGTTTTTGTTGTATGCACACGCCATCCCACAGAGGTAGTAGTTTTTGTTGTATGTGCTGCAACGTACTTGAGTTTTAATGCAATAATAAAAAATAAATATGATTTAAACAATTTTTTTAGTTATCTTCGTATCAAATTGGTTGTTGAAAATATGAAGTTGATATCGGTGATGAGGATAATATCATGACATTGGGAGAAATTGAGGTAAGAAAAGCTTTCAGAAGAAGGGATCAGAACGCGCACATTTATGCCCAAGTGCTAGAGTACAATGTACAATGACCAGAATTCAAAAGACTACTTCCTCTCTACCTATCCATCGAGGTGTAGAATCACTGCGTCAGATGATGTTGAAAAAGAATCGCATGAGTTAATGCAGGTAACTGGTGTAGATAGAACCAAAAGTGTCTAAGAATGTGGACATTGTCTGGGAACTGGACACAACCTTAAGACATGTGTCAAAGTTGTCGAAATTGCTCTTTCCACAGTTATTGTGCACATCTAGTTAATGTAGATGGGAAGTGGATCCCGGCTTGTCATCAAGTTAAATGAACTGAGAAATTTGTTCACATCTTACACAAAGTATTTAATCTAATATTGCTTGGTCTCTTACTGCATATAATATAATTATTTTGTTTATATAGGGTGTTTTAGCATTCTATTCCTGTACACTTTTGCGTAAAATGGATTTCAAATTCGAATTCCACGTCAAAAACTAGGCCCAGGTGAAATTTCTAAAACCGTTTGTTGCTCAGAGAAGATTTTCCACCTATTTGAAAATACAATGTGGATGTGAATGAAAACGAGACTATGGCTGCTTTATCAGGAATTTAGTGAATGTTGACATTCATAAACACCTTAAATTACAACATCAAGAATATTAAATAACATATGAAGTATGCTGAATATATATAAAAGCAATTTATATATATAATATGCTGTATATATCTACAAACAATTTAAATAACAACTAGAAAGCGGATTCAGGATGGCTGATGGTCGGGATAACACAAGAAAGGCTTGAAGGCCTTATTTCCATAGTGGTCCCTTTAGAAAAAGGAGAAGGATAGCAAAAATGTTTTATGTATGGAAGTTCTTACCACGAAATATTTTTCAACATGTCATCAAGTATATATTTTGTCTTCTTTTAACTTTAACATGCTGAGAAAGTACTCTTTTAACTTATGTTTAAAGCCATTGACATTTTCAGACGTTTTTATGTAATTGAGAAGTTTGTTCCACAGAGAGCGGCCCAAGTAAGACAAACATCTTTGTCCCTGATTAGTTTTCTACTAGTTACTCATTGTATTTAATACACCTATCGCGCCTAGAGGCTACCATTTTGAATACTTCTTCTGTTTCTGCAGCATTAAAACCGACAGCAGATTTGAATTCAAAAATGCAAAAATGCTGATATTCCGTCTAAAGGAACATTTGTACTGTCATATTTTATGCAACAAATCTTGTTTGGATAATAAGCAAGAAGCGCTGCGCGCTTGAACGCCCCACGTATTCGTATCAACCACACGCCGACTGCGTCCTCCAGTTGCTACGCAAACTTTGCAAAGTACCTTAATACGCTTGCTTTAGTCAATGTTCCTTAAACCAATTGTAATACGCCGCCTGTAGCCAGAATATCTATTACAGGACGTAAAAGTAAAGATTGTTTAGCCAACACACTGATGTTTGCTTTATATATTTAAAGTCGGATGATTTTTTTAAACTTAATTTTTATAATAATAATATTTAGATAATAAAAAATGTAAAAAATGAGGGATCATTTATCCAAAATGGACAAACGGTTCCAAAGTTACGTTAATTTGAAATTTGTAAAAATAAAGCCTTTTTTACAGACTGATTTATAATAAGGAACTCCTCAAAACTGCACGGTCCTTAGCTATAATTCGGGGGTCATATCAGTAAAAAGATAAAGGCTAATAACTTTTTATTACAAAATGTTAAGTCTGGCAGATAGAGACCATCACGTGTTTTCAAAATTTTTAATAAAATTAATAATGATCTAATTAAATATAATATGCATAATTTACGGACTGGAACGGTTAATACATAGACCATAAATAATTCATAGATCAGTCATTTATTAAGAAGCAAAAACTGCCTTTAAATGTTTTTTTAAAGGACTAGAAAATTTATACAATATATTTACTCAAAATATTTACTAGTTATATATGATTAATTAAACACAATTTGACTGGTAGATTAATCATCAAGAATATAGTTTACTGACCAGATCATAATACATTGCTTTCATCTTTGCAGAAAAATTTGGACAAAACTCTTAACCTTTAAATTTGCCAAACAGTTGGATTTTCATTTGTTTGTTTTTTAAATTATGCATTGGATTAATGCACGTGTGCACAAATTTTGAAAACATCCCAAAATGACCTAACGTCACGTGCCCGGTACTGCAATACTGGCTAGTTTAAACGACATGAAAAAAATAATTAAGTTCCTATTAACCCTTAGACTTCGCAGTATATTTTTAAAAAGTGGGAATTTTTCACTAGTTTCGCTGCAACGGATCGCTGCACAGCAGCATTTCGTTGCACTTTAACGCCATCAAACCTAATACTATTAGACGTGGTATTTAACGTAGATTACAATGCAGTGACTTTTATTTTGTTCCGTTCGCGAGATATAATCCCTGTTTCCCTGGTACCAAACAGACGCAAAAACGCGTCTTTCGGAGTCTAAGGGTTAAGATACAATCACCTAGACGTATATCTTGCAGACCAGAAAAAAGCTTGTATAGGTCTACGGACTAAAATGTTTTTAAAATGTTTCACAATGAAATAAAGTTACAATTTTAGCCATTATTAATTCATAAACCCAGACCAGGAGGAATTTACTGACCAGATAATTTTATACAGACACACCAGTACACGTTTTCCTCTTTACAGTACAATTTGGATAACATTTTAACCTTGAAATTTAAAACGTATGGATTTCCACCATATTTTAAAAATTTTGATGCACAATATTGGATTAGAATACAATCAACAGCCCAGAAATAACTTATCTTATATTGAGACCAAAAGTTTCCATCTTATGTTTTTTTTTAAGCATGTGAGTAAGTCAATACTTATTATTAAATTAATCCTAACTTGTTGGGATTGGGATAAGGATACACAAAGAGCAATTTACTGACCAGTAATATAAAACACGGACCAGCACCAGCTTCTTTGTAATTTTTTTCAGAATCATTGGAACTAAAATATTAACCTTGAAATTTGGTAGGTTAAACTGTTGTACTTTTTCAAGTTTTTAAAACATTTATAGTCGATTGCATTAAACATAATTTACAGACCAGAAAATATGTTTTGCCAATCAGCAAGTTAATAAAAATTGATCATCCTAGTTTGCCCTTCCTCACAGGAAGTTCAACATTCTTCTTTGTTAATTGGTTTTTCGTTATGTGTTACTTTTTTTTGTAAGACTTTTTCCCTTCAAATTCCAGTATTCTACAATACTTTTTTATTCGTTAAAGAACAAACCAAATTATCTAGTCAAGTAAAGCTCTTATATCTAAAGAAAAATAACAATTTTTGTGCATGATTGTAGAATTAGTTAAACAATAATATATTATAAACTTTAGAAGGTAGACAATATTTTTATAAATTACAATCAAGGCTTGTTTTGTTAAAACTTTCTGACTATACACATATATACCGGATATATTTATAGAAAGTCACATCAAAGTTTCAATATACATATGAAAAACCACTGTATGTATTTTATTGTAATTGCCTTCAAATTACTATGATAAAGTTTATTAGTTTTGTTAAGCCATATCGCATAACAAAACAAATTTTTAAATTCTAAAAAGTGTTTCACGGAGGTACAAATGTTCGAAATCACACTGCAAAGTTTACGAACAAAGTTGTTCCAAAACGTTATCTACTATATCTATCCTTATATGTGACAGTGAGGAAAGTTTAATGAACATTACTACACAAACGTACGTAAACACAACAAACTGTTACAAGTTCTTTGCACAACCGTAACTGCAAAATCATTTACAAAATAGATATATATACAGTGTACACTGTCAAGGCAGGCAGCAACAATATTAAATGTTTTATTCTTATACAGTCGAAGCAAGGAAACATAAACGTTTAAGCAAAGTTTTTGTGGTGGTATATGATAAGGAAGCTAATGTAGTTATAATACAAAATTAATGGGATAAAATACTTAATTTAGAAGAACGAATTATCTAAAAATGAGTGGCTAGGTTTTCCTTCAAAAACGATATTTTTGTAGCTATATATAGATAGCTAGCTCTGTTTGATACAGAATTTACCAGAGCATGGGGAGACATTCTACTCTCTACTACAAAGACTCTCACTACATTTAAATATGGAAAAGATTGCTAGCTAGCTAGCTACTACTGTAGCTAATCACCACAATATGTAAATAAAGTGTGGCTAGGTTATCCCTTCAATATAAGTATACTTTTGGAAGTTAACTAGCTCCATTTTGTACAAAATTAACCAGGAAGCTCTATTTAGCTCGGTAGTTCTAGTAAGTGTAGCAGGCAAGGACTGGCTAGCTAGAGAACAATACTTACACAGAAAATCCTTTCAGCAACCCCACCATGTGAGTGCCAAAATATAAAAACTCAAGTTAACTGACCTTAAAAATACGGACAGTAGACAAACCCAACTTACACATCAGCGAGTAAAGTAGTAAAATGTATTCAAAGCAATTGCTTTGAAACGGCAACTGGAAACTATCGGTCAAAACTGGTCATCCAGCTACCCTTCTAGCAGCTCTACCATATAAATAGCAAGGTCTGGGGAAGAATACTGTGTACACTCTCCTACGCGTATTTAAATACTTTGACGGTGGATTACGAACCCATATTTTAGAACTGACTTCTGCGAGAAAGAGAGTGCTGGATTAGCCTATACACGGTCCTCACAAATAAAGCCCGATGTGCGTCCTAGTGCAGAAACTTCGACAGAAAAAACAGCCCAGATTAAACGCTCACACCCACTTAGCGTGGAGCGAATAAGTAAATATTTTTAATCTTACGAAAATATCTTGCATAAAATGTAAAACCTATATTAATCCGGATTTCCGCATGACGTCAATGGTTTCCATATATGATGCAGGTGGAAAATTTATATACATGAAAGAGAAACTAAAATAGCTAAAAAATGATGCATAATGTAAAATGTTTACTAAAAAATTACTATTACCGTTTGGGTTTTAAGCCGTTGAAAGATGTGATTTTGAGTTATGAGCTGTAGCAATTCATGTGAAGCCACTGACGACAAACTTCATTCATGAGCAGTTGTTGTATACATGTTATTAGTGAAAATAGATATACATTTTAGCTTTTGTAGAGTAAAGTATGTATAAGTAAGATGAGATAAATATACCATGATTTACTGTTCTGTCGTGGATTACAAAAGCATTCAATCAAGCAGCAAGAAGAAAGAAGAAAAAGGAAGGCATAAGCTTTTACCGTCTTCCACAAGATGAAAAATTTAAGAAAATATGGCTGAATAATTTAAACAAGCAAAACAGAACGACATTCGAAGATTCTCTACGTCTTCGTATTTATTACAACGATTTAAAAGCTTTTGACATTATTTTTTATAAATTAATTGCGTTTACGAAGATTGGTTATCTTGACCTTGTGTAGAATTGGTAAAACGTTTTACTGATTATACAATTTTGTTAATTGATTGTTTAACATTTATACCAAAACTTTCAAAACGAAACTTCTTAATGATGGAATATATATATTGCGCATCCATTGATTCTTTTCATTCCTTTTTATTAAAATATTCGAGCTAGCTAAATTAGATTGTATTATGATTGGTGTGTCGGATAATAAGTAACAAGTATGAGTGCATGAGTATTTTTTTACAGGTTATATATAAACTAATATATTTTTTGAGAACGCGTAATAAGAAATAAAAACAAACCATGATGAAATTCTTGAGTGATCACGTACAGTAGAAAAAACGACTGTGATGAAGTTTTTATGGAAGATTCACAAGTTTATACGTAGAATTCTTAAATATATATATATATATGAAATGTATATTTTTCAGAATTGTCAGTTTCTATGACTCGTTTAGGTTCAAATTGAAACGGTTGCAAGCCTATGAGGGAAGACGATATTTCTTCTATTTCTTCTTAGTCTTCATCGTTGGAAGAAGGGAAAGTAAACTTTCTTATTCCCAAATGGTGTTAAGGGGCTATATATCACGAAAATATCAAAATTTCGAAAGTTTTTTTTTCAATCTTTTTGGCAATTTTCCACTAGGAAAATTGGTTTTAACACTTTATTTACCACTGATGCCATATGGCATCAAAATGTGTGGGGAACGATTATTTCAGTAGCGTAAATGAAATTGATTGACGTAGCTTTCCAATGGTATCGACAAAAATTTCCAAAAATCGTTAGCAAATTAGATATTCGATTTTCGTTGATTTTCATGTTGTTGTTTTTTAAACGCAATTTTTTTTAAACATTGTGGTCAACAAACGGTTAAATAAGATGCGAGAATCTATCTTCCGAAGAAATTGACCAATTTGTTCTTTAACAATAAGTGGTGTCTCATAATGTTCCTTAGCAACACACTTAGCAGCGGGTTGCAACCATTTTAGTGACGCTTAATGTAGCAATATGCCAGATCTTTTTACCAGTAAATTATTCACTTATGCTGCCGTGATCGATGTTAATAGAAAAAATTATTCCAAACGAGTTAGATTAATTAGCAACGAATTTCTAAATTTAAAACACGGAAACTAGGGAATGTTGAAGTTTTATGCAATGAAACTTTGCTTGCTTTCTCTTCTTCTTGTGGAGGAGCTGAACTAAAATCCGTGCAATAGACCTGCGGAAATTGCTTAACAGTAACAGCAAATATGGTACTTTGGGCCTAAAAATAGTCAAAACATATCTCGATATCTTCACGTCGGACGATACAAAGTTACATAATATATTTTAGTTCAGGACATTCAATGTATTAATCTAATCAAAACCACCAACTTTCACGTTTTGAGCCTACGCTGTTCTGCAATTTTCACGTTATATCTAATCATAAATATTTCCGTTCAAGTGTATATGTCAAGAAATTAGTTTTAAGGGGTATGTACATTTAAAGTCACCAGAATACATGATTTATTTTTAAAATTACCGCTAAATGAAGTTTATTTCAAGAGCCTGTTTGAAACTTCTCGTTCACGCGTCTTTTAACCCTATTTCACATGGGCTATTTGGATACCGTTATTTCACATGTAAAATGCCGCAATTTTTCTTGGCTTATTTCTGGCGATATTTATGTTTATCGACAGCTCAGTGTTCAAGATTTATATAGCGCGAGACCGAATTCAAAGTTTCGATAGAGTTATTTTAAAATTGTCACTGGTGGTGAATGTCCTCAATAAGTTTCATATGCCCCTCCCCCTCCCCCCCCCCCTAATTTTCTCAGCTTCTACTAATACTATGACCTTGAAACTTGGTACGAAGTTAGGTCTAATTAAAATAATTGATTTTAGCTAAAAATGGTAGCTATAAGTCACGTGACATTTTGCTGACATCAGCAAAATACGCTAAAATCAGCATTTTTTTGTTTTTTTCCATAATTCAGGTTCTACAAATAGTCTGAGGTTAAAACTTGGTATAATTTTCTCTTAGTTATTGTGTTAAATTTCAAATAAAAATGGCAGCATAAAGTCACGTGGTTTTCCTGCAGATGTCAGTATATTTGTACTCTTTTCAATCTCATATTTCTTGGGACCTAGAAGAGGTCTAGTGTTAAACCATTGTTATTGAGGTGCTTCAATTGAAAATAAAATGGTTGTATATAATCTAGAAAAAATATTTGGAAAAAACATAATTTTTCGGGCAATAAATAAATTTAACCCTGGCACGAAATTACACCCTGAAACTAAAATCTAAACCCAATTTACAACAATCTTTTTACACTTTACAATACACAATAACCTAAAACCAACAAAAAACTAATTTCTAACGAAAATCAAAAAATCAAAAAAACATTTTACACCCTGGTTACCAGGTCGAAATTACCCCCGGAATATTTATTTTTCTAGGAAACAAATTCTATCAATTTGAAGGTAATAAAAACATGTTAAAAGTCACAAAGTTTCAAAGAAATTGGACATGCCAATAAAAAGTTATTAAATAATATGTGAATGGCTTTTGCGCGATCCGCAAAATTTAAAAGTTTGCAGCGTTACAGCTAAAAACAGAAAATCACTAGAAATAAGAAAATAATTTTATCAATATTTAGGTGCTGAATCCGAATTTTTTTTTTTTTTTAGAAATCGATATTTTTTACGGGACAACTCCTTTAAGGAAATAATGAAATATACTTAATATCTATCAATTAAATATTTTCAAAACTCTCACAATACAGGTTCCAAAAACGTTTTCGAATTTACTTAAACTGATAAGACATAAATATGCAACAAAATATTCACAACTCAACTTTGTAATCCTTCTGAAAAACTCAGAATTTCCAAATTTGCTGTCTCTATTCCCGGTCTATCTCTCTGAAACAATTTCTTAGATGATGAAAAAATAAAATCTTCTACCAAATTTTGCTTCTTTCAAAGCGCAGCGAAAAACAAATTTATATCCCCGGAACACGAAGTAACCTTTTCCCAGTAGATAGCTATTATATTTAAAAATTTAATGTGAACATTAAATTTCTATAATTACATGTGATATTGATTTACATTTTATGTTAATATATATCTTGTTGTATGAGTGTTAAATAAATAGTATTAGGACTTATTTTGTAAACTTATAAATCGGGGAAATATATACAAACAAACAAACAAACAAACAAACAACAAGGAACGACAATGCGAAAGCCAAAGCAGCAATTAGTATTGATTGAATCGATGGTATCTCAGGACTCGACGTGGAAATTCCATTTTGCTTCAACACAGTATTGCAAAGACTTTTGGTGCAACAACTCTGCTATAATATATAAAAAAATTATTATTATTTAAATTTATACTATGAAATTATTTTCTTAGAGAAATCACTTTTAGCAACTTTTAACAGTCAATAATATGACAATTCCAAACAACTCTAATTTCTGACACCTGTACATTCGAGACAGATGTCATCTTCTAACTATTCTTGTTAAATTTATTTTTAACCCTTAAATGCGTAGATCCCCCTTAAATGCATAATGTCCCCGGGAAAGAATAAAATCATTGATCAATTCTTTGTTATTTTTTCCAAGGCGTTAATTACTGGAAATATAATGTAAAATAAATTTTGTAAAAGCTGATCTGGCTCCTCGTAAAATTATAAAGGTTTCCAATGAGAAGATTAATGTATCAGGAGGTAAGTTAAGGGTTAAATTTAGGCGGCCTTTACATGAGACCCGAAGTGAACTCTAACCGGTTTGAGTTAAATTATGTTCACTTCGGCTTGTTTTTTCGGGCGAAGTGAAATTTGAAACCGGTGTGAGATTTTCATCAAACCGGGTTGACTTTGTCCCGAACATAATTCGCGCCATTATGATTCATATTTTATTTTTTATGCAGCACGCGCATGTTTCTGACCGCACTAAAGCCACCATGTAAACACAACGATTCTCAAACCGGTTTCAAATCTCACACCGGTTTGAGTTCACTTCGGATCTCATGTAAAGGCGACCTTAATTTTCTTCCTACTAATGGGAGGATGGGTTAGGACATTACAAGAACTCAATCCTACACAAAATATTTCAGCCTTTTGCGGTTGTAGGCCCCTTTTATGTACCCTCACAATTCGCTAGACCATCCATGAAACCAGAATGGGGATAGATATTAACAGGAGCCTTATTCTTAATTCAACGATGTTTCCATTTCAAGTATTATTTGAACTAATTTATATTCTGCTCTATTGTCATTATTAGCGTTTTTATTTTTTCTTCTAAAATATTCCCATTTTACATAAAATACTGAAGACGTCGTCAATATTGATATTTAAAAAATTTTTAGACTATATTTGTGAAACTCATAATACAAGTAATGCTTCCGCCTAATTTTAGGAAAATTGAACAAACACAACAAAAGTTATATTGGGGTGGCAATTTTGCCACGCCCTCGTTTACGACACCCAAAAAGCCCTTTCCTAATAAGGTTAAGACTTTGAAGTAACTCTACAGCACAGTTGGACCCGAGGAGGACCCTATGGAGAATATCCCAATTGGTCTATTTTGTGTTGTTTATGACGCCATAAAACAATGAAAACATTGGAATAAGTACAATTTTCAAAGTTTTTCTTAAAGAAAACATTGGTATTTGTGTTCCTACCAAGTTTCCACTTAAAAACTACAGTCATTCTTTTGTTTTGCACATTTGAGGAAAGGAGGTGAAACATGAATGGGGATCTAAAACACAATAAGTGTCAATAAATTTGTCCAAGATTGTAGAGAAAAAAGGAAACAAAAATAAATGAATGAATATTTTCAAAAGTTTGTGATGATGTTTCTTACCAAAACCTTGATTTTTCAGAACTACGAATTTTCCATCTATTTTGCTGGCACGAGGGCATATTAGTCTTCACGTAATAAATTCTTAAACAAGAAACAAGCTCATCTAATACCTCCAATTGACCATAACGGTAATATTATTATAATTAAATATCTCTTAAAAAAACTAATTGATTCGATAACCCTTCGCTGATCACTTCAAATGGCAATTGTATTCGTCCTGACTTTAAACTAGTCATATATGGATTTTACGTTAAAAGGTATGCTTATATGGTATTTTGCCAGGTTTTAAATCCAAACAGATCCAATTTTTTAACTCGTGACCATATCCGGTCAAAGCCTTCTCATACTTCGGTTTAGCAACCCAAGCCTCGTTATTATACAGAGGCTTTGGATATTGAATATCTTTCAGTCGATTTACTAATAACTCTAAAAAAATTATGTCTCTTTGGCAAGGAATCGGAATCTGTAATCTGTTTTCAATAAAATATTCAGAATGTGCTGTTGAAAAGAAGAGGTATTATTTCCCAATGATTTCAGAAAAAATAATAATAATCATAGAATAACAAAGCGGCAATTTGTTTATATGATAATCATAAAATCTTTAACAATTAATTTTATTTTTACATGAATATTACGGGTAGGGTTAGAGTTAGGAATATTTCCTGTAAAATGCCGTAACCCTGACCCAATTTGATTTGAAAGTTTTTTGATAAAACGTTAATGATTATCATAAATAAATTGCCGTTTTATCACTTTATGATTATCAATAATTTTTTGTAAAGATTGTGTTGAACTCTCCGTTCCTTAAGTAGTTGAGAGAATTTTCAGCTTCTAAAGCCATCGCATTCGGCCTCAGTGCAATCATAATTCTAAACATAGTGTGTATTTGTTATCCGTGAGTGCGATTTCTTTCGCTTTGTACATTGCATACCAGAAATAAGATTGGTGAAAAATGGTAGCTACGTCAAATATTTTGTCGCTATCCTCAGTACAGTACGAGTGGGCAAAGATCGCTGAGCTCTATAACGGCCCGGCTTTCTTGTTATCAATAAATTTCACGGATGGTACCATATATCTATAATAATGATAAAAGTATGCGACGAAGTTCTTGTAGCACCACTACCACTGAAAAGTATTTTTAGCACGGCTCTAGAAAGATATGTACAAAACGTATAATGTTGTAACAAAAATGTTTATTAAATAATTAGAGACCGATATATATTTTTGCTTATTAGTTCTGAATGAACTTTTATCTTTTTAACATGCAATGTTGCACACCATATACTGAGACAAGACGCTAAAATAATCAACATGACTTGCACAAGTAATGAAATAACGTCGATGAAAATACACTGGCAAGTGTGACTTTAATGAGCTTCCCGTCAACACCCCGTTCTGGTGTTATGGACGCTCTAGTGAATAGGGAGGAAAAGGTGTCTAAAACAGAAAAAGTCTCAAATATTTTTTTGCAGGAATGTGATTAGGTTGTTAACCTTGCTTAATGAATTCAACAGAAAACATGAAATTGACAACAAGAATTTCAAACAGGATCCCACTTGACAATACATAAACCTTACACAGTTCTTCAGTCCTTAAATGCTAATACCTAAACATTACTTCATGCTTTAACATATTCACAAGTTTCCATACTATAATAAATATGATTACTTACGCTGCAGTTTATCAAATCGTTGCATGTACTAGAGCTACAACCACAGAAACCTTGAGTGACAGAAATATTCACTTGTGTCACATTGACCGTCGCATTAAAGGTCCCATCAAAAATCCCATTATACGTCTCGATTCGATGTTTCAACGTTTGACAGGTAGAGGTAACACATATTTGTTCAGATATATCTTTTGGGTTTGTACTTTTACCAACGTAACATTTGAACGCTAAGAATGTTTAAGAAAGTTTATAGTATGGAAGATATTGGTGTTTGTCAGTCCAGTATTGAAAATCATAATGATATGATCATATATTTATCATGCCATGTACCTAATGATTAAAATGCTGTGCTACATTACCTCTCTCATCATTTCTCATCATCTGGCAATCTCACAGGAGTATCTCTACAATCGTATCCCAACGTTTATATCATTCAGGTCCGTGACATAATAAATATATCATGTCATTAAGAAAGGAAAGTGGATAGTTAAAATACCTGCATTATTCTAATTCATGGTAATATAAGAACAATAATGCAGATTATTACATTTTTAACCCTTCAATGCATAGTGTCCCTGGAAAGAAATCAGATCATTGGTTAATTCTTTGCTATTTTGTTTCCGATGGGTTAATTATTAGAAATATAATAGAAAATAAATTTGATAAATGCTGATAAGACATCCTTGCTACTCATAAAATTATAAAGGTTTCCAATGGGAGATTTAATATTACTAGGAGGTAATGCACAACACAAAAACAAGATCTATGGTATTCATGAAGGAGTTGACGTTTGCACTGTGACTTGATAACCTCAGTATTGCGAGTCCCTGCTACCTTTCTACAGTTACACATAAAAAATGACTTCATCCTCCTCCAGAGATGGTAGTAAAAAATCAGATTTACAAGCATTAGAAAACATACTCGTCTTTCAATTTTCCAGGAGGGTTTCTGAACCTGTTTCTTTTTTCAATATTATTTTACCGTTAAAAATTAAAACTTTTCTTAACCCAACAACAACAGCAAAACAAAACACTGCGTCATTATAAAATTCCAACGATTTCCTACAACAGTTAGACGTATTATTATTTATGGTTAGATTGTCTAGCAGACTAATAACAAAACTAAAACTTACTTTTTTTTCCTCCTGGCACTAGCACTGGCACTGACACCCTTCTTCGTGTTGTGGTTTTTGCTCCTGACGTTTTACTCCTGCTTTTTGACTTCGCCTCAATTGTTGGTGGGAGGAAATAAACTAGGGAAGTAAATCATAACATTACCAGTCAATAGTATATATCAAATCCAAGGTTTGATTGATGAACACATCGATCTTTATAGAACCCTTGGTATCTGCCTTTAACCATTTAATGCATTAAAAAAAGTTGAAGAAGTTTCAACTTTTTTTCTGAATTGCTTTTACAGATTTCTAAGACCAGTGTTTTATTTTAACAAAATATGAAAGTTTTTTGAATTGTAAATAAGAATGTTCCGTTTTTTCTACATTTTTTATTACTAATTTTATAGGTTTCTGCTAATATAAACTATAAAATATAATCTAGTCTTTAGCTTTTGCTAGTGTTGCTCTGTTTACAGAACACATAAAAATTGAATACAATGTTCATGATTTGCAATTGTGTTTTTTATTGTTCCAAGTCAGTAAAAACATATGTAATTTTTGTGTGTGACATTGTAGAAGGGCATGTATGTTGCACTCCCTGATATTATATCATACCATGCTCACCCTGGCTAATGATGGTAGCGTTGCAAGATATCCATGGGTGAGATGGCAGCTTGGAAAGCGTGCAAAACAATACCACCACCGAGCATGACACTGGGATAGGACGACCTTATAAAACAATGAAACGTGATTTCTTACATTGTAAATTTGAGTGAAATAAAAATATTTTTGATATGAATTCCGCGAATAAAAATATGGAAGATTCAGGCAATGAAGAGTACAGTTGGATTGTTTATGACGATAAAATGGGTCAATGATAACCCTAAACAACCAAGACCAATTTTGAATTGATCCTAGACTTACATGTGGTATGTAGTAAGTAACCTTTACATAGGCCAACTGTAGCCAGTGGTGATATTTTTCCGTGTGTTATGTTTATTTTATAGATAACTCTATAATAAGGTAGTTTATGTGCTTGCGAAATATAAATAAAGAAGGCTAAGTTGATAATGTAACAAAATCAGATGTTAAAAATAACTATTTTTGAAAAAAAACAGATGCCAGGGAAGATTTCCAAATGAATTGGAGAAATCACAAACATTTATTTTTATTTACATGTATATCATGCGAAAGGTTTGTTACGGGCTCCATGTAGAAACCAACCCGACATATTTATTAAGTTATATATACTGAGCTAACTTTTGCGGATCCAAGAAAAGAGAAATTGTCACGAATTGCTCAAAAATTAAAATTTATTCGTTTCGTGTTTATATTAGACACTTCAAAAAGCCTGGCTTTATGACTTCACGTTGCCCGAGTCTAAATGTACAAAAATGCACTCCGGAGAAGGGTTCAATTAAACTTTAATATGTGTCTATTATATTAATAATGTGTCTATTATAGTCGCAACAAAAGTAATATTAATTGAAGTAACACTAGGTCGTAAATTTCATTGGTTCGTAGATTAGTAATCTTCTTTCGCACAATTTAATTGGTCAAAATTAAAAATCATATTGATTTCAAATGCATTTGAACTATATGGCTTCACACACTCGAAGCCTCTACAGTCCCATCAAGGCATCGCTCTCTGGAGCGATGACTTCGGGGCAATTATTTTAAACAAACAGATACACAACATGTTTATTGTGTTGAATGTTTAAAAACCGGGAAAAGAGAGACAGTTTTACCCATTGCTAAACGAAAATACATAGAAGCATATCTTATCAAGAAACAAACGTGAAAGGAAATAGAAAAATGCGGAAATCAGGGATATTATTTCAAGAATATTGTTCTACTACCGTTTTGGCATGAAGGTTGGGTTTTATTTTAAAAGGAGAATAACAAAAATAATGTGCTAAGTAAAAGGAACAAATAATTATTTTTAAGTTTTGATCTTTTTTTCTAAGCTTTCAGCTCAGAGAGCTTTACAATCACGAACATTACACAACAATATACCGCAGGAGCACATTCGAACATTGTATTATTACAGGCATCACTTATGGCGCACATAAAACTATAAACAAGACCAATGGAGGTCAAACCCGTAACACTTGAATTGTAACTTCAACTCAATCACCCCTGTGTCTCATCTCCACAACTTTGATCCAGGTAGTTAAAATTAGAGTACTAGCAAAGGCAAAGATGATATAAGACAAAATCTAAAGCAAGAAAAATAATCTCTATCGAAAGTAAATTATTTCTTTATCAACTAGTTTCGCACAACTCTTCTCAAGATTATGAAATAATACATATAAAATGTTAAAATGTTTAATTATTAATATATCGAGTTCTTATTTAGGTCACGAATAGCTATTCAATGGTGGTTGGTACTTTTGAATAAATCTTGATTCTTTTAATAATCTTTTCTTTTCGTCATTTTCGAAGTAAATTGGATAAATAATAAAAAGGGAATCTGTAAAATGTCCTTCATGGCAAGTTCTTAATTGATTTGTGCACTGGGTCGTTTGTTTGGCGTCACATTTGTCGCATATTAAAATATAATTAACATTTATGCTATCACAAGTATCATGAAATGGAATTCCTTGCAAGGTTACACATACCCTGTTTTGTGGTATTTACAATTGTCACAACTCCTTAATCCTAAATTTCTTTGTTCTGTCGGTTCTTTACGTAGTTCAAATTTTGCTGTAGTTAATAATTTCTTTGAATTTTTTGGTTGTCGTGTTGTCATTAAAGGTTTTTTATTTGTGAATACTCTCTTTAGCTCATAATTTTGTATATTTTTTAAACAGTTTATAAATTGCGATTGGCTAAAATTATGGTTAGGATTGTGGGTTTTAATGACTGTAATTATATCTGAAATTTCATTATTGTTACATTTAGGTTGAAAAAGTTCGGTGAAGTTGTAACTGATTGTCGTAAAGTTCAGTGAGTCTTCGTTCTCTATTGTCGCTGACTATCTGGATAATTCGTTTTCCTAGAGACAAACTGGCATTGTCTCGTGTGTGTTTGGGATGGCAACTTGTGTACTGTAGGTACGTGTAGGAGTTGGTTGGTTTATAATATATGTCAAATTGTAGCTGGTTATGATGTATTTTCAAGTCAATGTTTAAGAAATTGGTTGTCGGTGATAGCTCTTCAAAGATAAATTTCAAGTCTGGTTCTAGATTGTTTATTAGTTCATAGAATGGTTGTATGTCATAAATTGCGAATCCATTATATAATGATTTCATCTAAAAATCGGAAATAATTGCGAATAATATAATCAACAAAATCTTGTGGGTAAAATTGTGGAAGAAATGCAAATAATTTTGTTTCTATGTACGCAACAAATACGTTTGCTGTCACTCCTGCTGCTGTTGTGTCTATAGCTGTTGCTTTAATCTGCTGGATAAAAATATGGTTTATATAAAAATAATTTTGTTCTAATATAAGTTGTAATCCTTGTAAAATAAACTGTTTTGAAAATCCTTTAAGTAAGGTAACTGTATTTCAGTTTATCTATCCATACATTACTCTTAATCGTTTTCGGCCTAAGTCTAAATTTAATCCTAAAGGAAAGGATACTGATATAGAAATGTACCTTTGTAGACTAGTGGAGGAGATTTCTGCTATTGACACCAATTTAAAATATTCAAATCTAACAAAAGATGAGCGTAACGCTATGCATGCACTTAGAGATGATACTTCTATTTTAATTAAGGGTGCTGACAAAGGTTCAACAATAGTTTTCTGAGACAGAGAGGATTATATTTTAGAAAGTAAGAACCATCTTAATGACAAAAACGTTTATGAAGAACTGTCAGGCGACGTTATTATTCCTTGGTTAATACCATCAAATCCTACTTAACCCTATTCAGCCTGGGGGGGGGGGGGGGGGGATCCGCCCCTG
>JANTOQ011051990.1:177-17397 GCA_027564595.1 Bythotiara depressa | reverse complement strand
CATCGATGTTACTGAAACATAAAATAAATATGGCAGGAGCTGGCAGAAGACTGTAAGTCTTATCATCCAGCCCCTATGTAAGTCTTATCATCTGAACTAATTGTGCTCCACATACGCCCTCTCAAAGGTGGGAGGAGGGGAAGTGCTATGCTGCTTCAGAATGGGAAGAAGTAGGATATTAAGTAAACGAACTAACAATGAACGAATATAGTGAGAGAAAAACAAAGAAAAGAAGACGTTAAGAGCTAACGAGAGAGACTTTGAGGTCAAAAACAATGAATTGGAATAAAAAAGAATGGTAAATATACAAATTAAGATAACCTTTATATATAATATCGCATAAGTTTCAGTTTTTCAAAGTTTAAACGTATTTTTCTTAAAACAAAAACAATGTACTTCGAACTTTTGGAAAAGATAACTCAAGGAAGGTAAATATTTATGACGTAAAACTTTGTATGATTTCTCTGTTCTTCTTCTTTTGGATGTTGTGCAAGAAGTAGACTCTTTACAATAAGGTCAGCGGAAATTGTGTAATGGAAATGGAAACCTGGGACTTGGGCCTAAAAAACAACCGAAAAGTTCCTCATCTCCAGGTAGGTAAAATGTACATAATATTTTTTCCGGTTCAGAGCATTCAATGTATCAATCTCAAGATACACACTAAGTTTCAGGTTTTAAGGCTATGTGATTCTTCAGACATACTTGCCCAAAAAATCTTATATTCATATAATCATAAATCCATAATATTCCAGTTTTCTTAGAAGAATTTTGTGATCAACATTGCCAAACGTTTTTTTGTAGATCAATGAAGATACCAAAATTATTATGATCTATGGCTTCACGAATTTTTTCAGTTGTACTAATTCAGCAAATATTCATCATAATAATAATATTCATGATAAAATTTCATCTTCACCATCTTGTCTATGTTAATAGAAATCTTAGCACTGGTCCTATAACAATTGCTCATTGCTTTAACAAATCTTCAAATGCTAAAACGCTGCAGGATAAGATCTATTCACATAAAAATAATATTGCATTACTTGAGATCTCCAAATCAGCATTCTTTATTTATCAATCCAAACAGATGCATTTAAGATTGCGTCATTAATTTCTAATCTAAATAATAACAAATCTTACCATTTAAGTATACCCACTAGTTATACCGTAGTTTTTTCTCGTAGTTTTTTTTTTGCCTTCCAGTGCATCTCTTAAATTTTGTGACTTTTAGTTTTTATCTACTTCCTACGTTTCCTGAAAGTTATAAAAAAAGGGATTAATATTTTTGGCGTAATAAAGTTTTTGTCAAGGCCACTTGCCAAACTTTTTTTTTTTCGTTTTCGGGAAGTTTATTCATAGTGGAAGATTAGATTAGAGAACTTCATTTAAAGTTGGTGTGTTTACATAGCTGTATATATACAGCACTAATACAAACTAAAACATAATGAATGAATTGTTAAGATCGTTTTATTACACGAGATGGTAGAATCCCAATTAATATCAAGTACGTCAAGTAAAATATTATTTATGAAATTATTTTGAGTTATGTTCGAGAGTTTTAGTTTTAGCGTCCATATCCACAGCATGTAGTGGCACCTCATCCCCTCTGACGTCGCTAACCGGAGTTAACTTACCTCTTAGAGACACGTGAAGCATTACTCGAACTTACCTTCCTAAAGCCAGAGTGCGATCAGTCGATGACTCCTAATGGGCTGATAACGCTGCAACATAAAGCGCATCGTAGTGGAGAATCGGACCCCAACCACACCGGTAAAAGCCGAAGGTGCATACCACTAATCCACCGTGCTCAACTGGGGATATTCTGCGGTAACTATTTCTAGTTTAAAACGTTATTACATTCTTTTTCGTCTGAAGGCGTGTGAGAAAAAACAACGAATATAAATATTTATAAATTCACATTTTTATTCCATCGTTTTGTTTTTGTAAAAATGTGTTCTGATCAGCAAAAATAGATATTAACAATAAAATATATATACTTTTACCCTACCCCAAAAAATCCAATACAGGATACAAGAAGCTTACAAATATACTATCTTGAAGCTGGAGGTTAGTAGATTTTCATATAAGGACAGCAAATGGAATGATTTTACATGTTATTTTAGAATTTAATTTCAATTCCAATTTTAAAAGTTAATTCCAACGTGCACGTGGGTATTTTAGCGATTTAAACACGTTTTATATAACATAATAGTTTTCACGCTTCAAGGATTTATAAGCTTCTGATAAAACAAAAAAGTACATACATCTCAGGAATTAAGTTGGTTTCGCGCTAGCGTGAACAGGTAACGAGATTATGAAAAAGTGACGGTACCGCCGGGTTGTTGTAGCTACAAAAGATTTATATAAAACACAATATGGGGCCGGTTTCTATAAACTTTTAAGTCTGTTTTTGCTGTGTCGGGATTATTTGAGGTACTGTGACGTAATTAATCCTTTACTGCCTGGTGCACCCGGAAATGATTTAAATAATTACTCATTTCTTTGCGGTTTTTCTTCTTCCAAGACGTTAATTATTGGAAATAAAAGGGAATAAGAAATTGGTAAAAGTTGATAAGACCTTCTGGATTTTCATGAAATAATAAAGTGTTTCTTTCTAATAAGAAGTTTACAATAAGCAAGATGTATATCCAGGTAAAATTTCTTGTTAGAAGTTTTTCTAATTTTATGGAAAACTAGGGGGTGGTATAAGCTTTTACAATCTTCATTTTTCATTTCATTTCCAATAATAAACCCCTTGAAAAAATCAAAAGAGCAAAGAAATGAGTCATGTTCGACACATTTCCAGGGACACCAGGCACTAAAGTGTTAAAGAGTAATTTCGTAAGCAGTCAACGGAGGAGGGTGTTCTAGAAAACACGTGTTTAGGGTGTGTCAGTGCTAGCAAATAGAAATGTTCTAGAAAAATGATTAATTAATCCTCCTGGCAAAATGAGCTATTCTTAAGATTAGGTTCTCTTTCCTGGTAAATGAGTTGTTCTTAAGATTAGGTTCTCTTTCCTGGTAAATGAGTTGTTGTAGAAAATATTTTTTAAATCTGATTTTTCTATATGTATAGATGTTCCTTAAGACTATATATATATATATCATTCCTAGTAAATGAGTTGTTGTAGAAAATATTTTTTAAATCTGATTTTTCGATATCTATAGATGTTTCTTAATATATATATATATTATATATTTTCTTCTTCTTGGAAATAGAGCTGTTCAAACACCAGGTTTTCATGTCCTGGAAAATTAAACTTTTTATTTACCTGGTTCTTGGCAAAAATAGGTATCAGCACATTATATCTTTCCGAGAAGATTGAGCTTTTCTAAACAATCTGTGTCCAAGAAAATAGATATATTCTAGGAAAGCTTCAACTATTTTGTGGATTCGCACCAAGAACATACTTGCTGGCAATTAAGAACACCTAATTTTCTTAAAATAGCTCTGTTGACTGTTTCTGTCATTTGTCGTCAGTCTTGTAAGAGCATTTAAAAAGGAGAGACAAAACTAAGAAAGAAAATATATGAACAAAACGAAACAGTTAATAAATAATTTCTAAAATCTAAAATCTAAATCTCCAGTCAATAAAAGTGATACATGCCTTAATAAATTAATATAAGGCTTTAAGAAAAAACACAAATCACATCTGTGTGACATTTACGAGACTTTACAAATCAAGATAAACATTTAAGAGTCCATTTAGTACAAACGAGGGTATGTACAAAAAACGAGGGTATGTACAAACAGAAGCTTTTCCCTATTATATCTGTATACACCTCCTGTCAATTGTAAATTTCCTAATAGTAACCATAGTAACCAGGGGGACTTGTTAACTTTTACCAACATTAATTTGCTTTTATTTTCAATTAGTAAATTGGAAAAAGCATATCAGCAAAAGAATGAATAGATATGAATAATTTCCGGGGGGCAGGAACTATAGTTACAAGTACAAGAAGCATGAAACAACGCAAGTTAGAATCAGCAGCGAATTACCAGCTACATCAAATTTAATGACCGTATAAGGTCAATGCATAATCAAGTTACATTCCCTGGAGTGTTACTGTTGCCAATTTTATATTTTGCAAACAAAATCATTTAAGTAAATCCCAACGTGCATGGGTGTATTTTAACGCGCAGTTAATTTATTTATATGACGGGGGTTTCATGCTTCAAAAAGAATTAACCCTGTAATGCATAAGCATACCTCCTGGTTATATTAAACTTACTATTGGAAACCTTAATAATTTTCATTAAATTTACTTTACGTTATATTTCCAATAATTAACCCCCTGGAAGGAGCAAAATAGCAAAGAAATGACAAAGGATTAGATTACTTTCCGGGGACACTATGCATTAATGCGTTAGTACATGCGAATAGAAAGGGAAGTGCTATTACTATAAATTTGTTATTCTGAACAAATTTTGCTCTGTAATTTATGAGACTTTACAAATCTACATAAACATTTATGAGTCCAGTTAGCAAAGCCTTAAAAACTTGGAAAGCATTAAATATAAATGAACATAAGATGCTGGTAAAATTTAAAGGACCATGGCAGATATGAAATTGTTTTTCGTGGGAAATCTTGTTACAGTGTTACAAACAGTTTTACAAAAACATTTATGTGAAGTTTGAACTTTTTGTTAAAATAAGCATCAAATATTAACAATATGTCAAACGAATATTCGTTTTTATTTATTATTTTATTTTAGATTATTCGAACACTGATGACGTAATTCGTACACTGATGACGTAAAGATTTTAACCCTTTAACCTATAATGCATAGCGTCCCCGGAAACGTATCACATATTTGGTCATTTCTTTGCTATTTTTCTTTTTCCAGGGGGTTAATTATTGAAAATAAAAATGAAAAATAAATTTTGTAAAAACTGATAAGATCTGATCCGGGGTTATAAAATGGAATTTTATAAAAATTAAAAAGTGGAAAAATTAATTTATTATCTGACCTGGAAATACGTTCTAATACTTATAACATAAAAATCAGAACACACAATTAATATTTACTTTCTGTGTTACATTAAGAAATGGGCTATTATGGTTTCCTCTATATTTCCTGAACCACTTGTTTGATAATGAATGAAACTTTATCAATGGGTAGACAGATGGCTTATCTCTAATTATAGACTATCAAATTATATATATGACGTCATAGGACCCGGTATGAGGTCACTACATTACAATACTATATGTTGGTCTGTAAATTATAAATTATAATCTGGTCTGTAAAATAACACTTGTGCAAAATTAATTCGTTATTATATTTATGTTATATACTATACATACAACACATGGCAAAAAAAGTTTAAAAAAATTATTCTCGGTGTCACCCCCTGAAAACTAATAGCTGACCTCCTGAGAACTGCATATATTTATTTGCAAATATACCATTGTGGTACCAGATAACAGTTAGGAAAAGTCAGACAATTTCAAATCATTTACTCAGTGGGAAACTTACTTTTCGCTGAATAAACAAGCCGCGGGCCATTATACCCCCAGACTTAGTAAGGTTAAGGGTGGTGCTAGAGGAGCCAGGTGTTTAACTTTGAACCCAATAACGCCTGGATATACCTCCTGGCTATTGTAAATTTCCTAACAGTAACCCTTATAATTTTATGAAAGATCCGGGGGACTTATCTTTTACCAACTTTAATTTTCCTTTAATTTCCAATTAGTAATACCTGGAAAAAGAAAAACAACAAAGAAATGAATAGAAATTTAAATAATTTCCTGGAACACCAGGCGCTGTACCAGGAACATTTTAAAGAGTTCCCATGTGAAAAGTTTATATTTTCTCATTTTCATTTCTTCGCGATTGTATTCTCTATAATTCTCACAGCTTTTTGAAAAAAAAACATTTTAGTTTCTTCTTTTTCGTTTTGCATTTTCGTGGAACTGAAAACTTTTCTGAACAATATTTGAATAAACTGAACAATAGTTTGTATAGAAATTTAAAGCATTAAACCCTTTAATGCATAGTGTCCCCTGGAATTAATTAAATCGTTACTAATTTCTTTGCTATTTTGATTTTTCCAGGGGGTTAATTATTGGAAATGTAAGGTAAAATACATTTGGTAAAAGCTGATAACACCCTCGGATTCTTCGTGTAATTATATTATGTTGTGTTATATTCTATATTCTATATTAAGATTAATTTATTCCGGAGTTACATCCATGCATTAAAGGGTTAAATAGCAACTTCAAAAAAATTCGGACATTTTAGATTTCGGACAACAAAAATATTACCTAAAAAATTAACAGTTTAAGGGGCTACCCCCCCACCCAATTATCTCAAGAAATATTATTGTTTTCCTACTTATTATTGCATATCTATTTAGTATACAAGAAAAAAATAAAAATAAAAATAATTTTGACAGGTGGCTGTTACCATAGCAACCGGTAACCAGGCAAATCTTTGGTTTGGACGCCTTCCACTGGTCAAAAAATCACAGGATTGGTAAAGGCTACAAACCCCAATTTTTCACAGTAGTTGAGTAAAAGCTAGTACTACACAATGAGTGGAATAGATTTTTAATAGCACTATGTGTTTTTGAGAGGCAGATGGACAAATTGACGCGTTAAAAAATGGTTATTTTTCTGTTCCTTAAGCCTAAATATATTTGAAGTATGAAGGTCTATTGAAAATCTGCTCCACTCATTGTGTGGTAAATAATAATCTGAAAGTTCACTGAAAATTTGAAGTAATTTGATAAAGCAGTTCAAAAGATATTTAGGCCAGCGTCCCCAAAAATGACAAATTGAGAAAAAGTGCGTTAAAGTTAAAATGCTAACAAATATTTGACATAATGATGACAATAATAAAAGAGACTTCCTTGCAAATCCATTTTGCAGTTTAGTTCAAAACATAAAATACTAACTAAAAAGCACCAGCTTCATAGGTTTTTCCCTCTTTCGCCTCACTTTTCATGAGAAAAAAATTTGGGAAAAGATGAAAATTTGGGGTTTTTTTAGACATAAAAACGGTTGCTATGGGCATTAAGAGTGCAAAAATATACATAGGTCCAAAATATAGCCAAAATAATGCTGAAAACAACTTTTTATGATATTCTTAGACTTGTAGTCTGAAAGTGGAATGTTCAAAGTACTCAAAAATGAGGATTTTGAAATTTTGAAAAACTTGAGTGTTTTTTTAGGGGGGGGGGGGGGGAGCCCTTTTTAATCAAAGGAAATTTGTGTTTACCTGATTTGTCCGAATTTATTTTGCTAAATATTTTGGATTCAAAATAATCGCATTCACAATGTTAATGTGTACTATGATTTTTTGGTTTTCTTTTATAGATATTCAGATTGGCAGTCTTCACAACATTGTCCGTCCCCATCCACTATCCTCCAACCACACTGCGCGCACTTCTGTGCTTTAGCTTGTTCACTCCTTAACTTTTCCAGGGTTTGAGATGCAATTTTCTTTTGTGTTGGAAGAACAGGTTGTTTGTTGAGTTTGTTAATTATATTATCTGCTTTTAATTTTTTATCCTGATTAAAATCTTTGGTTGGAAGATGTCCTTGATTTGTATTTGCTGTCATGGTAGAAGTGGCTGCGTGACCACCCTGGGTTTCATTGACTTTTGCTTGCTGAAGTACTGGTATGCTTGTATCATATATAGTTTTTGGTTGAGGCAAAAACGTATTTACACTATTTGAGTAATCCTGATCGAGACTATATTTCTTTTGGGGTTTATTTGTTTGTTTAATATCAGTATCTTCTAGTTCATTTCCTGTTTTGTTTTGTTTAATATCGAAAAAATTACTGTTGTCATATATACTTTTTACTCTATAAGTGTTCTTTTCAGGAGGATTAGGTAACGTTCTGTAGGACAACGTTCGAAATGTATCCGTTGAAGTTCGGCTAGGTTGGTGTGAAGGATTATATAGTTTTGGGTTAAGTAGACTCGATCGCCTTAAATCGTTATGAGAAGGCACAGGTATTTCTGGTTGCTTCAATGCCTGATTAACAAAGTCTAAATTGCTGGAGCAAGTTTTGGGTTTTTGGTGCATGTTTACACGTTCATTCGGTTTATCAACAACCCACTTAATGGTTGTATTGGGAAAATTATGCAGTTCTGGAGTTCTAACTGCTTCGGTATCTACAACAGAGAGTGCATCCAACATGGTGTGTAGGTTTTCTATTTCCTTACAATCTGCATTGTCTTCTGTTGTGGTCTTACTGTCGTTAACACGAATAAATGCCTGAAGAAGAAGAATATTGGCGTATCAAGCAAAACATAATTTAAACTTTCTAAATCAATCATCTCAACACAAAAAATGACAAAGGATATGGTCTTCCTTTTCCATTTTTCCTTTCCTATTTGATGACTTTCTCTGCACTATAAGTAGCTTTCTTAACAAGTACGGGGTCTGGAAGGCTCCTTTTTTTAATTATCATCTACTGGAGAGACCAAAAATAATTCCTTAATGAAGGAAAATATATTTCATTTTCGTTTTCTTTTCTTCTCCTTACTTTGCCGACGAATTTTAAATAATATTATTTAAAACGATAATTCCTAACGTAGTATGACATTGAAAACAAAATTGTCAGATAGAAGACATGAAATAAACTCTCTTGAAACACGCCGCGCTATCATGAGGCCCTACATAAACTAAACAGATTTCTATTTCGCATGCTCCATTGTTCATTTACCAGTAGAAAATTCAACACTATTTGAATTCATATTGTCTCGTGTAAACAGGGACTTAAACGAAAACGAAAAATTAATAAGATATATTGTATTACTGTCGGTAACTGTTCTCCCTTTATCATTTTTAGACACTTTATCTTATAAGCTTGGATTTCAGCCTCAAAATAAAATATTTCTATAAATTTTTAACTCGCATACTGTAATCATAATACGTTTGTGTATCGTAAATCCTCTAATAAAATCCTCTTTTAATGCCTTCTAAAATGAGAAAAACTGAATAAACATCCCTCCCCCAGGGGGTGTTTATTAGAATCAATCAAGCATAGGAGAAGCGTTTACTAGAATCAACCAAAATAAAAAACGATAGCAATTAAGCAATACTTCTTCTTGAATATGACAAATATTACATATTTGTTTATTTCGAAAAACATTGAAAATACATTAAGCCGGCCGGTTTCAAATTTATGCCCCTACCATTAAACGCCTCCCATAATATCCCCAAAATTTAATAAACACCCCGGCGTATTTACGACATTCTAATGTTTTTATATAGAAGAAAACATCTACCGTATAATCTCATTTTATTTCACTAACCTGCTGTTTTGCGCATCTGTTCTGCATAGTAACCATGTCATCGATTTCTCTTGGTGACAAAACATCCCAGTTCGGTCTGTAAATCAATACAGGAAATAATTAAGTATGAGATTGCAGCAATCATGCTCTCCTCCACAGGGAGTATTTCCTATGAAAACACACAGACATGCTTGATACTCTCCCCGTATATTTTTTAAAGGGGTAGCCATAAAATGACAAAAATCTCAAAATATTTTTCACCAGGATTGTAGTTGAAAAGTTCCAGAATAGCTTATATAACTGATATATGCTCCATATAATGTTACCATATTATAGGAAATATAAACAAATATCTTACTCTTCATGTTTAAAACAGAAAAAAAACTTACGTCACAGGACCAGAAGTCTGATCCGACATACTACCATAATCCGATGTAGACACATGTGGGTCAACAACTCCATTAAGGACAGCATCAACACGTTTTTGTAGATACTTAGATCGGGATAAACTATGCCAACGCTTATCATCAACAAATTGACTCAAACTATCTGCAATACCAGGAACCTTACAAGCATCACGGTATGCAGCTAAAATACAAAAAAATAAATACATTACTACAATACCATAACTAAGAAAGAGAAAATGGTTTCTGATGATATCACGGTCTGTGGCTTGCAGGGACCATTGCCTTTCTTTTGTATCATGATGTCCGTGTTTTTGTTTTTTTCATTCTCATTAATGTTTATTTATAGTGAGTCTCTTGTATTCCTTGTTGTTCATTGAATATAAACAAGAAAAAGAAAAAGAAAGAAAACAATATAAAAGTTGTAATTAATTCCATTCTCCTTTGAAACAATAATTTGGAACATCTTATGGGGCATTCAATGCTAAATTCCTGATTGCTTGAAAAATTTGAATGTAAGAAAGGCTTTTTCATCAAAAGTAAAAAATTGTTTTCCAAAATAAGCTAAAGATTCTAATACTATCAAAAATTAGTTGTTGTGTCTTTCATAAATTACTTTACTGTCAAGGATCATTAAATGTTTGTTTGACTGTACTGTACAAGAAGTCTAATGTTATTTTAAAGGTAATTGTTAAAAATGTTAAAAGTTGTATACTGTTGTAATCCAGTTCCTGTTAAAACCATAACATTAGAAATCCAATTTTTTAATATTTCAGTGAAGCAACCTTCTAATCAATGAGGAAATTGGTCTCTTATGTACAAAAAAGCATAAAATCTAAGGCATCACATCCAATGTTTACTACTAACTATAGATAAAATTGTAATCCAAATATAGCAGTTATAAAGGGTTTTTAAGATGCAAAGAACTGTCTTGAAAGAATATTCAAACTTTCTTCATATAATAAATAAACAAAAACAAAATTAAAAAAGTCACAGAAGAAAAAAGTACATGTTTGAAAGAATAATAATAACTATCAACAAAAAAACCCGACAAAACATTGTGGAATGGTAAATATCGTGAACTGTTTCAAACATCAAAATTTATTTCAACTTATATAATTTATTTATTATAACTTCATTGTTTAGCAATTACACGAACCTGTAGCTTCTGTGCACATATGTAGTGATAATAATACATCTCCTTCTTCCTCATGATGTTTAGATTTCATTATCAACTCGTCTGCTTTGTGTAACAGACGTTCAAATTCACCTGAAACTAATAAAACCCACTTGCAATTATTATATGAAACCAATAAAACCCGCTTGCAATTATTATAATTAATGTCAACAGAAGAAAATATATTCAGAAATATTTCAAATTTCAGAAGCATGTCATGAAACAAAAGCATACATCCCAAATGAATTACACTAAATATAACCAAGGGATTGTGATTTTTTGTAATAGTTAGGACAGTGTTGTCAATGTTTGAAAAGAAAACAATAGCATATCTAAGGATAAATATTTAGATTGTGAAATGCAAAATTAAGTGCAAATCCGCCTTAAGCTCGCCAGACAAAAATAAATACTGAAATATTTCCAATGTGAGAAGCATGTTACAAAACAAAAGCATAATATCCATCACTTAATTTCGCATTTCACAAGCGAAATATTTATCCTTAGATACACTATTCTTTTCTTTTAGAATAGATCTTTCCAGAATTTCCAATGCCATTCACCAAACAGAATGGTTTTTTTCGCTATACTGAATCAAAGCCTTCTTAATTTCACACGTCCCACCTCGCATTCATGCAAAAATATTTACGCATAAATATGAGGCGGGACATGGAAAGTTTGAAATTAAGAAAGCTGGCTGTTGCCATATTGTAGCGAAAACAACCCTTCTGTCATGTGACATTGGAATTTTCAACATAGGCATTTTATGAAGAATCTGAATCCAAAGTTCATTTTTTATAAAAATTAAACTTCAAATTTCCGTGAGATTCGAGAAAGGTCTATTGTTTCACACAAAATAAAAATTGAATAGAAAACAATAGCATATCTAAGAAGGAAATATTTGGCTTGCAAAATGCGAAATTTACAATTAGAAACATAATCGTAACATGTAATATATTCTTTTGATCCTGAATTTTAATAAACTGTTGTGTAGTACTTGTAGTATTATTTTTATCTGTGCTTCTATTGGATGGTATACTTGTTACATAACTATCCTTTTTTTTCACCTAATAACATATTATTTTGTTATTTATTTATTTGTTCACATTTTAATGGCTATGCTTATTGCTTCTTCTGAAGCAGTCTCATCATTATAGTAATTGCTGAAAATGTTTTTCCTCTGAGAAAAGGCAAGCATAGAATATACAGATTATAATCTTTCTGCTTCTTAGCCTTAGAAGAGTTGATAAACTTGATAGCCACTGAAAAAAAACACATCAGGTGTTTCGGCTTAATTAATCATATTTGAACATTTTATTTAAGTCATAATTAAGACCAATTTTAACAATTAAGACCACTTGTAACAATATTTCCCATGCAGGTGGAATTTTGTTCTTTGAAACTTTTACTAAGCATGCAAAGTAACATAAAAGACTGATTATGTAACAGCAACATTCTCTCATAAAACAATTCCCCCAGTCAAAATGTTAAAGGTTACCTCTGACGGCAAAATAACTTAACATCTACTGATTCTATACATATATTTCAATACCATAATTTAATATTCATTTTTTATAAAAGTGCTTTCTAAACAGACAAATGTCCTCACAAAGTTTCTAAACTTAATGTTTACAGCACCATTCCATCGCCATCTTGTCCATCCGCTTCCATAAAGTTTAAGATTCAAAATGGCTTCCCAAAAACATCATCAATAGCAAGCAGAATTCCTCCCATGTCTCTGTGTTTAAATTGATATTAATATATATATATATATTAAACCCCCGTTATGTTATGTTAGGTAAGAATCTTATTCATTCTCAAGTGGAGGAGGGTTTAATTACGGAAATAAGAATCTGAAGAAAAAATGGCACCAATGGCGTTAATGGCAACGATACAATTGATACAATAAAGTATTAATTTTCGCTTTTTCAACATTGTCCTGCCTTTCTTGGATACAAAATATAGGTGGGAATTCTGCGCACAACTAACCTCGGTTTCCATGAGGAAAAGCACTGCGGGATACACTGCAGTGTAGTAATTTCAGGATGTTATTTTATGAGCCTAATAATTTCAGGACGTTATTTTATGAGCCTAAGAGGTTAAACATTTCAACATTTTAAAACCGCAATGCTCAACTTCATTCCCAAGCCTTTCTTTTTTGACAGTTACTATATCCAAAAAGTCAACAGCCCAGGAAACGAGGTTGCGCAGAAAAAAATGCATAATGACCTGCCTATGTTCCGACTTCTCTAACGCTTTTTCGTTTGGGCTGTTCTACGACGTGATTGAATAGCATAAGTATAGCACCAGCAACAAGTCTTCGACATGGGCATTTTTCACCTCTTATAAAAGATTAGACTAGATTAGTCGTTTCTTACTTAGATCCTGATTTATGGCGTATGTTATCTGTGCCCCTGAAATAAACTTCTTTTTATACTCGAAATTCGTGCTTGCATCACAAAATATTATGCACTAGAGACCGACTATTCTATAGTTTAATAAAGATGACAAATTTCATTGCATTAATGTTACTCTAACTTTAGACTGTCAAAAGACTACAAATACTCTTGTATTATATTTCGAATCACTCACCAAGCATAAGTGCATGTCTTCTGTCCGTAGATAAATCGAAGTAGCTACGGTATATTCGAAGAGTTTTTTGCAATGGAACACATGCTTTGGGATGTATTTTTTTCTTTTCTTTTTATATATTAGCCATTCTTTGGCTAATTTCACATTTTTCGGTAATTTAAGAACGACATTTCTTAGTTATGCAGCCAACGACAGCGCATCAACTCATGTTGACTTCTTGTTCAAAGAATTTGAGAAATCTGTTAAAATATGATGTTAACCTGTCTGTTCTTCACGTGGCGATTTGACAAAAACACGTGCAAACCCAATAAAGGTCAAGGTTATAATATGGAAAAGAACATAATACTTCATGACCAGATGTTTCTGTTTCATTTTAGCGCAAACCATTTCATTTTCAATCGCATCTTAAAGCAAGCTTAAAATAATAATCTAACTGGGAGAATGGTGATGTGAGGAAACTCGCTTGCTATTGATGACATCAAGTGAGTAATTCTGTCCTTTATCAGGTTCGCTGTAAGAAACGGCGGCTAAGGAAGACGTGTTTTGCTTTTGCTGTCAGAAATATCTTGGTTTTTACAACACCTGACGAAATTATAGTAATAATTAAAGTTATTTTATCATAATATCTTTATGTTTTAAAGCTTTTGAAGTAAATTTATTTTGCCGACAGAGGTAACCTTTAAAGTGTACATTGGCTTTGCAGAAATAGCCTTTTATGTTTTATATTTAAATGTGTTTCTTGGTCTATATGACATCACTTATTACTTATAGGAGGAACTTTTGTGATGAAAAGTGTGAATGAAACTTGAATATGTATTACCTTGTGAATGTGTATTGGGGTGTATGTCATTGCTTGGTATTGTCACAACAGCTAATCTACTGTTGAAATGGATTAAATCTGGAGGCTCATCTTCTTCATCATTACTCTCACTAACCTCACTAGGACTATCAGATAATAAATTGGTATTATTACTCAATGACAATTCACCATTGGTGTTATGATTGTCGCAATGTCTACTTTGATCATCACTACGTTTTGTTTTATGCAACATCTCTTGATGGAGTTGAAGCTTTTGACGTTGTTTATTTTTTTCAGGTGTTCCTGGAGTTTTATTACGGTGCTGATTAGGTGAATAAAATCCAACATCAGCAAAATTGATACTGTCTAATGAATTGGAATGTACAACTCCACGATCAGTGTTATCTGACTTAACACTTATTATATTCTGTTGTTTGAAACCTTTGTATTGTGACATTGGATTTATAGTTTTTATCACATTACCTATTTTTTTCTTAATGGAACCAGTTTTCTTTCTACTGATAGCATCAACTTGGTCATATTCTGCACTTCGGTGTGTGTCTTGAATGGAATTATCTGATAAGCTCTCTTTAATGACTGACACTTTCAATTTACCAGAAAGAATCTCTTGGTCTTTATCACTTTCATAAGTACCATTTATTTTATTACTCATCAAAACATCATCCCTTCCATCATCAATGCCTTTATCTTTATACTGTAACTTCTTCCTGCTGTTTGGAGAATTATCTGCACTTTTGGGAGAATTATGTAATTTACGTGGACTCTTTGGTGAAAGGGAGTGAGATGAATTTCGAGAAGTGCTTTTATCTGATGAACTAGATTTTACAGGTGAACGTGGACTTAAGCTTTCTCCTGGTGAACTTGAACGAGAACGTCCCTTCTTGTGTGGCCGATGGTGTGAATTGTGGTGTTTGTGTTTATGGCTATAGCGTGGTGGAGACATAACAGGTTGAGACAAAAGCACTTCCTTTGAGACAATATCAATTGTTTTTGGGGCATTGGTTATGTCTACTGGTTGACCACTAGAGTTTGTATAGATGATAAGAAGAGGTTGGAATCTACTACGGCGACACTTCATTTTCACATTTTTCCAATGTGGTCCAATCTACAAAATTACAAAACAACTAATAAACCAGGTTAGAAAAATATTATAGTATACATTAACAAATTTAATTTTTAACATGTTTTCGGAAGACAATGCTAACATGTAGAAGATTTATGGATAAGGGTAATTATTTTATTGCATTCCTTTTGCAATCAAAACAATCATGATTAGTAATCAAAATTGTTCCAATTCCTATCATGAATGGGAAAAGTTTTTATGTTAATTAGTTAGATATCTTATTAAACTACCACGAAACAACTCAGGGGGAGAGTTCTGTATATGGCTTTTGATTTGGTTTTGATTGGTAACCAAGATTGAAATCATGTCAAAGGAACGTGATGAAAATCAAGCTTCATTTTGACAAAATCATGATTACTAAAAATGGTACATAGTTATTGAATTGCTTTATATCCCAGTTGGAAAGACCTATTCCTGCACATAACCAATCAAAACAATCAAGTTATCCTTTTTTATTCATACTGTCTTCCCAGATGAAGTACAAAAATCAATAATAATATCTTTATTATTTCGCTTTTTCCAGGGGGCCAGTTACTGGAAATATAAAGTCAATGAAACTAATACACTTTTGGTTGTTGTTATAATTATAAAGATTTTCAACGAGTCGTTTACTATTGTCAAGATATACAAGCATACAAGGAGATATAAGAAGAGCACATGACAATAACATAGTCCTGATAAATACTAAAAGAAAAATGGTAATTTTTATAAATGAATCATAATTATTTAGTACCAGCGAAAGGTTGTCTCTGTTATCAGCGAAAGGTTGTCTCTGTTATTTCAAACAAATACAAAAAAACATAATCAAACCTCTTTTACGTGAGCATCATCAAAATAAAGCCATTGTTGATCTCGTACATTGTAGAAGAATGACGTGTAATGTCTTCCATAATACGTGATAACACCTGCAAGTTTCAATTCAAGCCGTCGATATTCATCATCAGGTATGTTGTCAAATAACTGAAATTGTAAATATTTATTAATTAATTATAAATTAGATAAGTATTTTATTTACTAGTTTCTTCTATAACAACTATTTATTGCAATCCTAAAATCCTTGATACAACAGTATATAGGTAGAATGTTAACTTTTTAAATACATAGTGTTCCTGGAAAGGAATCAGATCATTGTTCATCTTTTTTGATTTTGCTTTTCAAGGGGGTTAATTATTGGAATTATAATGTAAAATAAATTTGATAAAAGCTGATAAGACACCCTGGTTCCTCATAAAATTGTAAAGGTTTCCTATGCAAAGTTTAATACAAACAGGAGGAATGCTTATGATTATATGTTAACTAACAGCACAACAAACAAATAAAAAAAATTGGATCCATAATAAATAATAATAAATGTGTATCCATAATTTTAAAATATCCAAAACAACATTCTCAAGCATGTTTATTGTAAAATATTTTTGGTAACTTCATCATTTTGGCATATGAAATGTCTAACAAAAGAAGAAAACCTCCATGACTTAACAACTTTTCACATAAAAAATACTAATATCTATTAATAGGAGCTGATCAGATGTCTATTAAGCACCTTATTATCCAAAATTAACACAGGTCAATAAGAATGTTCACAAAATGAACACGGGTCAATAAGAATGTTCACAAAATGAACACAGGTCAATAAGAATGTCCACAAAATGAACACAGGTCAATAAGAATGTTCACAAAATGAACACAGGTCAATAAGAATGTTCACAAAATTAACACAGGTCAATAAGAATGTTCACAAAATTAACACAGGTCAGTAAGAATGTTCACAAAATTAACACAGGTCAATAAGAATGTTCACAAAATGAACACAGGTCAATAAGAATGTTCACAAAATTAACACAGGTCAATAA
>JANTOQ011050879.1:0-17402 GCA_027564595.1 Bythotiara depressa | reverse complement strand
TGTGGTTAATTTTTACGTACTCCAAATGGGAAAACAGGGTGTACGTTGACGTACTAAAAATAAAATGTCCTAGTACGTAAGGATCAAATTATGATCCTTCTGAACACATGACGTACGCACGTACGTGATTTGTCAAGCCCTGAGAGATGGCTCTCAATTCTGTCTAATCACAACAAAAAAACATCTTAAAAATCGTTGCTTTTTAATGCTCAAATATGGAAAAATTATTCCAGTTTCCCAAAAGCAAATAAATATAGCTGTGGAGATATTAACAAATTTGTACATGATAACAGCAATTACCAACATTTAAGTTTTTCATCAGCTAAGAAACTTTGTGTTATTATGTGAAACAACGATTAAATACTTTCTACAAATAATCAGGGCTGTATAGAAATCATAGTATTTTGCTGATTTGTCTCCCGCAAATTTACATGTTTTGTATAGGGCTTTGTATTAAACGCATACTGACCGATTTTTATGTTGTACTAGAAATATAAAGCCTGAAGCCAAAAGTCCGGACCGAGCATGCAAGGTCCGTGCAATTTGACCGAGGGCTTTGTATTTTCTAGTGCAACATTATAACTGGTCAGTGTGTGTTTTATTACCTCACTGCATTTTAAATTCATAACTTCTTCATAACTTCTAAAATTCTTCATTGTCCATAACAATGGAGCAGAATAGAATTTAAAAATGTGCAAACATTCCAAAAAGAAACGTTTGAAAATAAACAAATAAATGTTTTGCAGAAAAACTTCAATAACACGATCTATCGTAGCTGCATGGTGATTGCAGTTATCGAACGTGCATCTATTAATATCACCACAACTCATATTTTTTGTTGTCGAGAAACTGGAATATTATGTTATTTCATATTTGAGCTATGATAACGATGAGGAGAAAGAATTGTGAGTCATATTTGTTATTTGTTTTTATTTGTTACTGAGTGTATAACATATCGTATGTATATACTAGGAAAAAGTTTCCTTGACACCAATCAAATGTTTATAGATTACCCTTCAACATTTTCCAGTCAGTTGCTTATATAATTCGAAGGTTATTCATAATGGCTTCTAAAATCAGGGCCTGTATCGTGAAATACAAAGCCCTACAAAAGACGCAGGAAAATTGCGGGAAACCAATCAAAAAACGATGATTTCCATACAACCCCAATTTTGTAATACAGTCAGGTAATAATTCATGATACAGGCTTGTAAGATTGTTTATCATTTATCATTCAGTTTACACGCCAGTCAAAATAAATTTTCAAATATTTTTTGTTTTTCAAATTATTGCTTATTTTCTTGCCTGCTCTTCTCCACATACTGGAGAATAAAAAGCTGTCAGTCTAAGCACATAAACTTCACAAGGTTAGTTCAGACTTGACATTAAAATTTTTTTTTGCCTACATCCCTTATCATTACAAGTGGTTATACAACAGGACCAAAGAAGTTAACAAAATAAATGTCATTTTATTAAATACAGTGTACAATAATAGTTAAGTTTTTAGAATATATCAAGGTTTTAGGTTGGCTACTGTTTTCTATATTAGCCTCAATATATAGTCAAGCTGTAAGTTGATGAGAAATATCAACATGGGAATGTGCACAACCATTCAATGTGTAGATAACAGAACCCCATTAGACCATTTTGAAAACTTGTCATCTTTTTATAAAGTTGTAAAGTTATAAAGTGTCATATTATTCTTAACCTGTGATTCTAGATTGGCCACTGGTTTTAGGAGCTCTAGTTCTCAGATGATGTATTACATTCAGAATTTCTGGTTATATAAAGTAACATGCAAATCTTTGGACATCAAAATTGATTACTGAGCAAATCTGATCCTGTAATCCTGTGTAACCTTTGGTGTCATGTTTAATTTTAATACATGAGGAGATTACGGGTACTTATTCATTTACTGGTTTTTATCCCATAAACACCTGAAAAGCTCATCAGCAAATTCGCCTTTTTCACAATTGATGTCGTTTAATCTTTTTTACCCCAAATTTAAGTATTTCCAAATGTTCATTAGATTATCAGCATGTCTTTCAGATTTTTGACTTTTTGATAGTATTTTTAATATGTGTTGTTTCGCTGTATTTTTAGGTTTCATAAGTTTGTAGTTACTTTGGAGTTTTTCAAATTCAACTTTTGACAACTCTGAAAATAGTGGTAATCCCTTTTGAAAATATGCAAGATCACAATTTAATAAAAACATGGTAATCCAATTTAGCCTATGGACAGTAGGTGGCTCGAGTAATCACAATGTCAATACTGCCACAATAATTATGTGTCCTGCTGTTATAAATACTACATATACATTACAATATATTACATACGTAGCAAAATAACACATTTGAAACATATAAAAAATGTTCACTCAGTACCTTCATCTCCAGGTAAGATCCAAACCACGAAAAACAAAATAAACCATACTGTACATCCAACAGATATGAGAGGTAACCTGAACCCACCAAGCTAAAACATAACAGTTACTGCTTCATACATTTGTTGATTCCAATTAAATAGGTCTCAGTCAAATTTTCTCAATTTTTTGCTTGTTTTTTATACCAGGTTTTTTAATGGTAACATAAAGCTAAAAAGATTTTAATTCTTGAATATGTAATAGAATATAAACATGAGTCATAGGACAAAATAAAACATAAAAAAGTGTAGTCCAGGAAAAAATCAAGAAATTTTATGCTAGTTGTTTCCATCGTGTAACTTTTATGCTAAAATTCATCATTTTATGCTAAAAGACAATCTTCTTTTTCTTTTTCTTATGTTATGCCTATTTTTTATTGTTTTTGCAACAATTTACTGTTATCATGTTATCTTCTTCACTATGTCAAACACAAAAATAATTCCAGAAAAATTCAAATTTGTGTTGCTTTTTTAATTACTAAAATTTATTCTTCTTCTTGCAGCAAAATATTCTGACATTCAAACCTTCTGAAAATAACATTATTTGCATTATTTTGATATCTTCCCTGCAAGCAAATTCACTCAAGTAGCATATATTTGATAACAAGTTACTCCCCCAATTCCATTTCATTCGATTATCCCATCTCCAACTTGCTGACAAGGAGATCATTTAATTATTTTGAAACCAGAAACACAAATTTTTTAAACATTAAACCATTTATTAAACATTAACACATTTTGCACTGCTTTTAATAGAATGACTCATGCAATGTTACTGCAGAAATTGGGCATATACAGGACCAAATTGCATGGGGATTGCATGAAATGGTATTTACACAGAATCCCCATCTTGCTAGACCTTGTGAGATCAGTTTGTACAAGGTCTTGCTCAATTTTAAACTCACAAAATATTTTTATAAAATTATGTGAAGTTGCTGAACTGTAAAGAATAAAGAGTAAAGTAAAGGAGAACAATGTCAACAAAATTATTTCAGTAATTATTTCTACATCATTTTTGACTTGTTTTCTTGCACATTCATCGGAAAGTACAGTGACTTTCACCAAGAGAGGAAGCTGCAATAATAAAACTTGTCTGAATGACCAAATAGTTTGAATAATAGAGGTTTGTCTCTCTATAGAATGGGTCTTTATAAGGTGCATAATACACTAAAAAAAGTTCAAAATCAGAGACTTTCTTATGAATTATTTTGATAAAACATGTATAAAATGCCTCCAGTAAATTTAAATTTGTAGTGTATTATTTGTTACATTCTACAAATAAAACAAGATAAAACATTTCTCTCCTTGTTCCGGCCAAGCACTTTAATAGTAAATTTAAAATAAGCAACCCTACTCAAAATCAGGAAACTCAATGTTTTTTGTCACAAGATGGTGGTGCAGTTGGTGTGCGATTCCTGTCTAGAGAACAACTGAATTGGTAATACACTCTGGTATGCTTAAAATACAGCATTATTATCCCATTAGCAGCTACCAACTGATCGCACAATGGCCTTGGGAAGACAAGTTAGAGCAATGCTTCACATACATTATCTCTAGCGTTAACTTAACTCCCTAATTTCTTAGAAACCAATTGCACTAAAAGAGTCCGGTGATTTTTTTTACCAAATGTTTTGTGTTGCCTCCAAGTATTTATGTACCAAGTTATATTGGTATATTGTTATTGCATGTCTTTATTAAAAGTTGTGGAGTGGGAGGTGGATTCCCCTCTCCCTCTAATCCTGGACAGCCCCCCAAAAGCCTAGCTTAATAGGGTTAAAACATGGGATATGATTTGAATGTTTAAAATACTCTTCATCAGGATACATTTGAAGTTGTTGGAAAAACCATGTAATGATGGAGAGTAATTACATTCTAAAAGATGATCATGAATGGTGGTTGCGTTGTAACAACTAGCCTTGACACTCCTGTCAAGTAATAAATTATAAATGCACATGGATTTGAACTTGTGGTGTTTATTGTTACAATAAAAAGTGACGTTGCAACCAAAACTCTGAAATTTAAGATATGATCATATAAATTTATTCCTTAAACTAAACTGAAAAAGGTACTAAGTTAACATTACCTGAAAAATAAACACAAATGTGACTGTCTCTAGGAAAACGTACCAACTGGCATTTTCATATTTCGTATTCGTATTTCGTACTTTGAAATGATAAAACCGTTTTTACAAAAAATGTATCTAACATTACTAATATACGATTTCTATTTCTTAATCATACGAAAACAATTATATATATCGCATTTCTATTTAATACGATTTTCGTACTTTCTAAAACCATTAGATAGCTGGCGAGTCTTGTGTAAATAATTGTTAAGTAATCAATACAGCATATATTTATTTATTGTTTGCAGTAAAAGAGAAATTTTACTTCTACCTCCATTTTAAACATTTTTAAGAATGTTCTTAAAAAATATACTGGTTATCTAGACACTGGCCATAGAATCTCACTCACGATAGGTTTTTAATGCTAAAAAAATCGTAATAGGGCCGTAAAAACTCAATCACGGTAGGTTTTTTACTCGAGAAAATCGTAATAGGGCCATAAAAATCCATTCACGATATGTTTTAAACGGTAGGAAATGGTAGTATCGGCCGTAAAAATTAATTCAAGTTAGGTTTTAAATTAGAGAAAATCATAATTATCGGTCGTAAAAACTTATTCGCGGTAAGTTTTTAACGTTAGAGAATCAAAGTAGCAGCCATAAAAACTAACTCAAGATAGGTTTTAAACATTAGAAGATCGTGTTGGCCATAAAAACTCACTCGCGATAGATTCTAATGCAAGAAAAGTGTAGTGGCAAATGTAAAAGTCACTCGTTTAAAGGTTTTTAACGCAAGAAAATCGTAGTAGTGGTCATAAAAACTAACTCACAATATCATTCTAATGCTAGAAAAGTGTAGTAGCAAACATAAAAGTCACTCGTTTGAAGGTTTTCAACGCAAGAAAATCGTAGTAGTGGTCATAAAAACTAATGATTCTAATGCTAGAAAAGTGTGGTAGCAAACGTAAAATTCACCTGTGTAAATGTTTTTGATGGTAGAAAATCGTAGTAGCGGCTGTAAAAACTCACTCACGGCAGGTTTTTAACTCTAGAAAATCGTAATAGGGCCATAAAAATCCATTCACAATTGGTTTTAAATGGTAGAAAATCGTAGTATCAGTCATAGAAACTCACTCACAGTAAGTTTTTAACGTTAGTTAATCGTTGTAGCAGCCGTAAAAACCCACTCATGATAGGTTTCTAATGCTAGAAAAGAATGGTAGCAAAGTAAAAGTCATTTGGGTAAAGGTTTTTAATAGTAGAAAATCCTAGTAGTGGAATACTAGAAAATCGTAGTATCGGTCGTAAAAACTCACTTACAGTAGGATTTTAACCCAAAAAATCGTAGTAGGGGCCATAAAATCTCACACACGATAGGTTTCTAATGCTAGAAAAGTGTGGTAGCAAACATGAAAGTCACTCGTGTAAAGGTTTTAAACGGTAGAAGATCGTAGTAGAGGTCATAAAATCTCCATTCGTAGCACGTAAAATCGCTGTAAAACCGTGTTATAAAGTAAGAAATCTGCATTCGTGGCACATAAAATCGTGGTAAAACATTTTTTTAACGTAAGAAATCTTCGTTCGTAGCACGTGAAATCGTCGTAAAACCATGTTTTAATGTAAGAAATCTTCATTCATGGCCCATAAAATCGCGGTAAAAAAGTTTTTTAACGTATGAAATCTTCGTTCGTAGCACGTGAAACCATGTTTTAAAGTAAGAAATCTTCGCTCATAGAATGAATAAAATGGCGATAAAACAGTTTTTTTAACATTAAAAATCTTCGTTCTGGTTGTGTAAAATCGCAATAAAAGTTTTTTAACATAAGAAATCTTCGTTTGTAGAACATAAGCTCATTTTAAAACCACGTTTTAACTTAAGAAATCTTCGTTCCTGTTATTTAAAATTGTCTTAAAACCATGTTTTAACGAAAGAAATCTTCATTCGTTACATGTAAAATCGCGGTAAAACAGTTTTTTAACATAAGAAATCGTCATTTGTAGCACGTGATATCGTCGTAAAACCATGTTTTAATGTAAGAAATCTTCATTCGTAGCATGTAAAATTGCTGTAAAACCGTGTTATAAAGTAAGAAATCTGCATCCGTGGCACATAAAATCACGGTAAAACATTTTTTTTAATGTAAGAAATCTTCGTTCGTAGCACGTGAAATCGTCGTAAAACCATGTTTTAATGTAAGAAATCTTCATTCGTGGCACGTAAAATCGCGGTAAAACAGTTTTCAACATAAGAAATCTTTGTTCATAGAACGTAAACCCATGTTTTAAAGTAAGAAATCTTTGCTCATAGAATGAATAAAATCGCGATAAAACAGATTTTTAACATTAAAAATCTTCGTTCTGGTTGTGTAAAATCGCGATAAAAGTTTTTTAACATAAGAAATCTTCGTTTGTAGAACATAAGCTCATTTTAAAACCACGTTTTAACTGAAGAAATCTTCGTTCCTGTTATTTAAAATTGTCCTAAAACCACGTTTTAACGAAAGAAATCTTCATTCGTTACATGTAAAATCGCGATAAAACAGTTTTTTAACGTAAGAAATATTCATTCGTAGCACGTGAAATCATCGTAAAACCATATTTTAATGTAAGAAATCTTCATTCATGGCACGTAAAATCGCGGTAAAAGTTTTTAACATAACAAATCTTCATTCATAGATGAATAAAATCGCGTTAAGACAGTTTTTAACGTAAGAAATCTTCATTCGTGGCACGTAAAATCACGGTAAACCAGTTTTTTAACGTAAGAAATCTTCATTCATGGCACGTAAAATCGCGGTAAAACAGTTTTTAACATAAGAAATCTTCATTCATAGATGAATAAAATCGCGATAAGACAGTTTTTAACATAAGAAATCTTCATTCGTGGCACGTAAAATCGTGGTAAAACAGTTTTTTTATTGAAAGAAATCTTCACTTGTAGCAAGTAAAATCGCTGTAAAACCATGTTATAAAGTAAGAAATCTTCATTCGTGACACGTAAAATCGTGGTAAAACAGTGTTTTAACATAAGAAATCTTCATACGTAAAACACATGTTTTTTTAACATAAGAAATCTTCCTTCGTGACACATAAAAAATGCGGTAAAAAATATTCGTAAAATCGCTGTAAAGCCATCAAACTAAAACATTCAACGATGAAACAACTGAAGTTAGATCGGTTTTATTTCAAGGGCTGGAACATTGTAATATTCAATTATACTACAAATTCTTGCAGTGAACTGAAATCAGACACTATAATATAAGCAATTAAAAACATATCAAAAACAAATTAACATTTTTATAATAAGAAACAATAGGAATATAAATATCGTACATTGGAATATAAGAAATATTTTTAATAAAAGACGTAAAGAAAGATTTCTACTTTTAAAAAATACGATTTTAAATCGTAAATACACATAGAAATACGATTTTTCTTGAATAAATACGAAATATCTATTGTGTAGAAACAATGATAAAATCAGAAATACGATCGTATTTCGTATGTCGTATTCGTATTTCCTTTGTTTAAGATATGATATACGAAATGCCAGTTGGTACCTTTTCCCAGAGAGCGTCACAAATTACAATACGCTAGGTTATCCTTTAAATTAAACTTATTGTGACAATAAAAACACAACTTGTTTATGAATGGCACAAACACATTCCTTATACTGATAATATTTGTTCAAAACCAGAGTCCGGTGGTAGTGAAAAAAATGGCACTTAATGGTAACTTTTTCTCAAAGTTGAGTAAAACTTTAAGAAAAAGGGCAGGAATTTCCCAAGAGCAGCATCCAAAATCTGTACCCTCTTTTGACCTAGAATAGGACCTAAAAAACCCTTTATCATAAGGAACCCGTTTGTAAATCTAGTCATACTAAATTCTTTGGTATACTAAAAGTAAATGCCATGCCAAAAAATCTTTGAGAAACCTCCAAAACATTACATAAATAGTAATATACAGTCAAATAAGATAAGGTGCTACTATCTTTTACTATGTCTATCCATCCTGAAGTTTTGAAACAGAAGAATCAGCATGATAAAAATGGAAGCAAATAAAAAACGTTGATAAAAATAAAATAAAACATACTTTGTACAGAATACCACCAAGTGCAGGACCAGCCATCAACCCTATGCCTGTAAAGAGTTCCAAAATTCCCTGAAATAAAATACATTAATTATAGGAAATATAGAAAGAGAAATAAATTATTAAAAGAAAACTAAGGAAGACACCTTAAAATGAACATTGTGACATCAAAATTGTTTTTAAATATTAAATATTCCCTTATAATTTTTCCTTAAATTATAATTAGTGGTACAGATAGAAATAAAAAAACTTTAAACCTTGTTTACATGCAGGGCACAAAATAAGACTGTACGTGCATACATTTGTACGCAATATTCCAGCTTATTTGCACCGTCGTACAAGTAATTTTTGTAGGACACACGCTAATGTACACACAAATTGGAATTATATTGTACACTAAGGGCAATGACTTTGCTACACACAGCATATGTACTTCTGTTATATACATTGATGTACATTGCTTTG
The DNA here is from genome assembly GCA_027564595.1 of Bythotiara depressa. Taxonomy (NCBI): domain Eukaryota; kingdom Metazoa; phylum Cnidaria; class Hydrozoa; order Anthoathecata; family Bythotiaridae; genus Bythotiara; species Bythotiara depressa. The sequence continues at coordinate 8,363 of JANTOQ011050879.1, read as the reverse complement.
TTGCCATTATTATATTTATTGTATTAAAATACAAAAAGTTTGTTATATTTACTGACTACGCTAATAAAAACTGTGTTCAAAACAGGCACCGTCTTTAAATCAGGATTCCTTTTAATGTCTTACCCCTAGATCATTTACATAAGTTGAATTTAGAATTAATAAAAAATTTCCATTGTTGATCTCATGAAAAGATTAATTAATACATTTTAATTTACATGTTCAATTTTTTTCAAATTCTCGAAGAAACACCTGGCCAAGGTTCGAAAATCTGGCTTACGTGCTTACGTACGTAATCAAACCATTGTTTTTTTCCTTGTCACGTTAGAGTAGGTTCTAGATCACTAACGAAAACGTAATTGAAAATAACCAATTATGCTTATGCCAAGTACTTACATATTTTTACCATGGCTCCTCGTGTAAGTCAAATTTATTTTTCATTGAAATAGAAGAAATACATATTGATAGTGAATTTTAATATTAAAATTATTCCAAACTTTTAAAGTTTGCAACCAATTTTATTATGTTTATTGTGTTTTGTAAACGGCTGCGATGAAGTTTATGTTTTTGGGGAATTTTTTATAGTGCACGTGCATGATCTGCTACATTGATTGAAGAAAAAGATAATAGAATAATAAATGATTTTTGACATCTCATTTCAATTAACATTTTAACGTATTTCAATTAACATTTTAATGTAAGCAAGATTGAGGCTGACGAAAAAAATAATTTGGGGACTCTAAACCGACCTCGAAACGGCTTTGCTGACCTTAATTTTGCAAAATTTTGGTTACTTAGGTGCCGATCTATGAACCTTTGAATTTCGAGGGCTGGAAAAATGGGTTTAATTAACAACTTACCTAAGTTTTTTTCCTCAGCTTTATTTTATTTTTGCATGTAATTATGTTTCTCTGGCTAGTTACGTTGGCAAAATATTCAGGTAAGAAAGTTTATTACTTTACTTATGCCAACGTAATCGTCGGAATTCAAGATTTTGTAACCCTGCTGGCGCTATACTTTGCTGATATGAACATCAAATTCATTGAAATATAAATTCATGACACTTTGAGCACTAGATACAAAGGAAAATTAGTTGAAAATTAAGATAACGACACTTATTTATCACTTCCATATAAATTATAATCTTTTTAAAAGCACTCAGGAGGAGCAGATAAAGTTGTGTTTCAAATTGACAGACTCAAGGGATATTGTTTGTCATTAAAAAGAAAAACATTTTTAAAAAACTTATAAAACCCACAGCAGGATAATTAAGAAAAAGTACTTGTAGTTAATGCTTGATTTTAACTTTAAAAGAAACAAGATACATAAAACGTAGACTAGATTAGTTGTTCTTTGAAATATATAGTTTTTTGTGATGCGAGTGTGGAAAAAATTGCTTATGAGCATTTTATGTATCTTGTTTGTAGGTTCCAGTACATTGGTAAATTAATTATATTCAGTGTGTATAATTAGAGAGATTAGCAATGGGGCAATTTTATTATAAAAACATTCATCTAAGCACATTTTTGCTTGGCGAATATTTTCAGTGGAAAATTACTGGTGGTTTATGGTATATGTTCTTCACTAGGGGTTACTGATCCTTTAGGGAACCGGTTGATTTCCTTTTATATATTTCAATGAATTTTCTTTTACAAGTTGGTTATTCTTGATGTATGTTGAGATGGCCAACATACTTAACAGACTATATTATATTGTGCCCTGACAAGTACCCACAAAAAAGATTAGCCCATGTTCATTTTATTTGTATGTACTTAGTCTTAATTAGCAGCATGCCTAACAATCTAATGTGGTTCCATACTTATATTCTTAATTCTCACAACACAAATTATGTCATCAAAAATGGCAAATCAGTTATACTTTCTTTTTAGAAAAAACTAGATTTCATATTCAAATTCAGCAAATAAAAATTACACAAATCTGAAACATTTTAGCATCAAAGTATGATTATTGCAGTTTCTACACTTGTTTTGCTTTTTCACGAAAACCAGGCTCTGACTTAAATTTAAGAAAGTGTTAACCATACTTACAGATATTTGCTAAATGATTTCTGATGGGCACCAATATTATATGTCATGAAATAAATTCCTTATAAAAAAACAATTTTTTTTACTAATTTCTGGATAGGAGTATTTCACTTGTGAAATACTTCCATTGTACAGCGCTCGAAATAACTTATTGCACCATGCCAATCATTCTGATCGTCTGACCTTAAATTTGGCCAATCATGCCAGGAATTTGCTGGTCAACATTATTTGGTAAAAAAAACTGGAATTTACATCAAGTCAAGATAATTATCTTTAATTAAGCCTATATTCTGCCATTGGTCCTTTAATTTATTCATCTTCAACTTCCCGACTTCCCACAGTCATATTGCAAGTTTTTAAAATAAGTTCATTCGTGAATAGATGTGTTTTTTTTTTAATTACTATTATTATTATTATTATTATTATTAATTTATTTATTTATTATCATTTATTTAGGTTCCATATAATACAATATGATTCTTCCCCATAAAATCAACTATACAAATAAAAGTATAACTCGTAAAAATATTAAAAGTAAGAATATCATTAATATACACAAATCTGTGGCAAAATATCTCTGCAGAGGAGAATGAGACTGGGCTATTGTAAAGACTATCACAAGAGGACGCCAAGTAAGAGATTAGTGAGAAAAAAGCAACTAAGACGAAACCATGAAAAAAAAAAAAAAGACAGGGAGACGCCAAGTAGCGAAGGCTAATGAGAAAAGGACAGACTAGGACAAAACCATGTTGAATAGAAAAAGATAAATCTGCAACATAAATATTCAAAAGAACTGGCCCTAGGATACTTCCCTGGGGTACCCCATAGTTGATCAGTTTCATTTCTGATGGACATCATCTATTTGAACAAACTGGTAACGATCACTGAAATAACTTTGAATGATCTCTAAACTACATTTTGGCATATTCATCCCAGCAAGTTTTTCAAGGAGAGTTAAATTATCAATCATGTCAAAAGCCTTTTAGTAATCAAACAAAATAGCTAGCATGACTTCACTTTGACTCATGGCTCGTTTTATGTCATCTCTTAGCTTAAGAAGGAGAGTCATTGTTGAGTGTCCTTTGCAAAAACCAGATTGTGTCTCATTATACAATGTCATTTCTGTCAATGTCTTTATGAATGCTTATCTCGGGTGCGAAAGTTTTATTTTTGTTTCATCAAAGCCACAAACATATTTTAAAAATATTAAATAAAGCAACTAATAAATCAATATCCACTTTGATAAAAAGTCAATCAAAATCAAAAATGGATGTCTGACGGCACATTAAAAAAAAATCATCAAGAAGCATGTGATTGTTGGAACACTGATGGCTGAGTCAAAACTTTCTACCGATCATTATGATCACTAGAAAAGACTTTCTGTCCATCATAGTTTAGATCGGCTGTTATTTCGAGTGCTGATTGCATATGATCATACAATACTAAATTTGATGGAGATGAAACAGAGGGATGCATTTTCTGTCCCTTCACAACTGCTTTTGACAATAGTGCAATTGTAGTATGTACTGAAAATGGAGCACACCATTTCAAGTCCTCACAACAATAGTATACTTATAGTTAATGGTCATATGAACATTAGAAACAATTACTACATCATTTTATAAAAGATTTTGATATTAACACATCGATTCTCATCCCTAGTGTTAATTATACATGGTTTATTCAGCATAATCAACACGTTAAAAGGTGAATAGTGAAGTTTAGCTTTTCTTAGCAGTTAACCAATGGTTTGTTGTATGTAAACAATGGTTTAATGCAATTAACCAATAGTTTTGTGCATATAACCACCAATCATTTAGAGAAAATAAGCAATGAAATGAAATAATGTTTTTATTTCATATATAAATATTTAGTATAATACAGTTTGAAAACTAATCCTACTCAAAACTTACAACGTCATCGAGGAAAGTTTATTTGTTGCAAAGCTTGTTTTACCATCTCAAGAACTAATAACAACCAATACATGTTGCAACAAGTGGTACTTGGAAGCAGTTCTAATATAATATATTTTTTAATTAAATTTCAGTTTTGATTAATTTTCGCTATACATTTTCAAAACTGGTAAAGACCATCACAATGTTCGGGTAGTTTTCAAAACCATATACAACAGTTAACCTTTATATACATACGAATGACCATAAATCATGTTTTAAATTTTTTATCAATAGAAAAATTCTAAAAATAAAGCGATAATATAATGAGAAAGATAAGCAGCTTTTCCTTTATCAGTTACTTCTTGTTCATATTAGGAGGTACTCAGCTCCTAGACAACCTGTTTATTTATAATGTAATTCATGGAATTCATGTTCTTCTTTCTTTCTTTCTATCTTCCATGAGAAATATAATAACTCTAGTTATTGCATAACCTCCAAATTTTATTTAGAATAACAATGCTTCTAGGAGATAGTTAAACTGACCTTACTGGTACAATTTCTGGTTCAGGGTTCTTACATTTAATGAATAAACTATTCCAAATTAAAAGGGAAAATTAAAATTAACCTTAGCAACCGTGGCGGTTTTCCTTATCAACCACATTTTTATAGTCTTTGATTTTCACTGACCACGTTAGAAATCCTTATTTGCAAAACTGTATTATCTAAACTTTCTTAATGTTAACGTTAATTTAAAAATCATACAAATAAATCGCAGTTTAATGATAATTTTCCCCATATGGTCCCTTGGCAAGAATTCATGTGAGATTCTTAATGTTATATCTTCATACCTATGATAGTTGGTTACCTGAAACTAGCATATATATCTAACATCGAGTACGGAAAAATCTAGTTAAAGTTTGATTGAAAAACAACAATCACAAATACGAAAACAAACATATGACATTATGAAAAATTGACCCCAACTCAATATGGCTGCTTTTGACTAAAGATATGGCACTTGTATTGAAGATGCACCAAACTGAAAAATTAACTGTGGGCAACCGGAATACCAACTGCACGAATGCTTTTCATTAAATCTAAACTAAATTATTGAGGCACATGTACATTTCACGTAGAAATAATTTAAAGAGGGGTGGTGAAAAAATTAACTCACTTTTCTATGTTTCTTTCAATCCTGTCTATTTAGCCATTCTTGCTGCATAGTGCTGGCATACCATATGCGATTGAAAAGGAAGAACACCTTTTGTTTTTTCTTTAAAGACACTATGCATGTGTCTTCGTCATAAATATCTTTTCACTGGATTGATACAATTCTGATGCTGAAAACAAAATCTCCACTTTTCAAACTTAGACCTTGTTTAAAAAATTGTCCCAAAAGTATCAGATAAAATTTGCTGTTAAATATTTTTTCCTGCTATTATTGAAGATATTGAAGAGCTTCTTCACTGTTAGAGGATGAATAAGCTGGTCCTACTTATAAATGAACTATTCAATGAACACCTTAATTGTGTGGAGTATTACAAACTGCGGTATGGTTAATTGCTTGAATTTATATCTTCTCATTACTAAGATAAATAATTGCCTATTAAGAGAATAAATATACTTATTATCTCATTAAAAAGGTGAAAAAGTTGTTGATAACTAGCAGAATTATACACTGTCTTCTCGCCGCATGACAAGTCATTTAAGATTCCACTTTTGTTCCTTTAACTAAAAATGACACAATTCTTCTATAAAATACTCTTCTACAATAAAAGTTCTTGAAGTGCTTCATTTATCACACCTATTTAAAGATATCAAGCTGGGTTTCCATTAAAGTTATCACTGAGCGAGCTACATTCTCAGGCCAATTTCTTTTGTTTCCAACCACATCCCAAGGTCTCTTTCTCTTTTTGATATCATAAGGTAGCTATCCTCAAGTAAAAAAAGGAAAAGAAGCCCTGGGGACGAGGTTGTATAGTTTCATGACAACAACTTTTTTAAAGAATAAATCAAGCAGAATTTGTTTTAACAGAAATCCGACTTAAGATTTTACATGAACACAAGGCTATTTAAAAATGTGTCTGTATTGAAATTCCAAACCTCCACTACACCTTATTCTGCACACTCTTTTGCAATCAAAACAATCATGTTTAGCATGTAAACGAGGTTTCAATAAAAAAGCTTATTTGATTACTTTGATTTATACAGCAATAAGGATTGTTTGGCTTGTGAAACACAAGGATTATATTAATACTGTAGATTATACGAGTTTGTACTTTTGTTGAAGTAGGAAAAAATAGTGTGACGTCATTGTTGGTCTTGAACAAAAAATCGTCAAAGGCAACAGTTAATTATGGTGTCCCACAAGGAAGTATTCTGGGTCCAATTATGTTTCCAAAGTGTCAACGTTTACTACATGTGCATGCTTGCAATATGCTGATGACACAAACATGTATGACCATTGTGACGTGAAGGGCATTAAACAATGCTCGAATAAACTAACAAATGATTTGGTTTTAAATCACATAACCTGATATTCAACTCTGACAAAACCAAATCAATGTTATTTTCAACAGTGAAAATGTGTAATAAATATGACCTCAAAAATAACAAGACTTACAACATTGAAGTTGGAATCAAGAAAATGAAAAGAGAGAACACGAAAAAAGTCCTTGGAATTGTACATGACAAACACCTTTAGAAGGCATGAACACATCAAATAAATTATTGACAGTGCATACAATGTACTATGCACACTTTGGAAGATCAGATGAATATGTCCTTTCCACATTAGAAAAAACCTAGTTGAGTGCTTAATATTATCTGGATTATGGCAATGTAATAAACAGTAACATCCCTCTCTATTTAATCAAAAGAATGCAACAAGCTCAAAACGCAGCAGCAGGATTCCTGTTAGGTAAATACACAAAAGAAATGTTTAAAAGTTTAAAAGATGAAATGGATACTCATAAAGGAACATTTTGACTTTTGATATCAAAACTGACAATTAAAGCATTAAATGAATGTTCTTGGCCAAAAAACTCATTAATTACAATGAATTTGTACAAAGAAGCAAAAGTGTATTACATTGACAAAGGGCTGGCATAAAAATGCTAATTTTTTATTCTACAAAATGTATTTAATTTTATATATATAGTGTAAGTAAATTATTTAACACAAATTTTTATGACTTTTATTTTGTAACATAGGATGAAGAACCATTTAATTCATGGAAATGCCAAATAAATGATGATGATGATGATGATGATGATTATTATTATTATTATTATCATAGGAAATTATAAGCAGCCATAATGTCTTACTGCTTGATTTTTAAGTATTTGCATTTTACCATTTTTTCTTAATATCTTGCTGCTCTTTCCATTGGTACAGTTTGTTTTGCAATTTGGTGACTTTGCAAATTCAATGACTGTACCAATACGACATCATCAATCATGTGACAACAAGGACATTATTTTTTTGGTCACTGGCAAAAATTGAAACCTTGCAATGTAAGGACTTCATAAAAAGCAAAATATTTCTGGTTACCCAATTTGCAAGTTTCTTTTAATTTCTTCTCTAACTATATATAATAATTAAAATAAAGAACATCAAGTGCATGTGGTATATACAAAAAGAAAAGCCATTATTCTGTAGAACATTACTTTATGTTGGAATACTGTCCTTAATTTGTTCAATCTGAAATAACAAGTCCACATTTAAATTCACTGATTGCATACTTGGTTCTTTGAAGAAGTAGAGCAAACTTTCTGAAGTTGATACCAAATTTCCTTAAAGGCTTGGAGACTCTGTCTGTACTTTTTTAAAGAGAAGAAAATATAGAAATCAACTTAGAAAAAATGATGAATATAAAATATAAAAGGATCCACTTACAAATACTGTTGACATATTTTCTTTATATGTTGCACTCATAATTGAAAGAATGGCAGTCTGTGTACATGAAGATCCTATAGCAGTTACGGAGCGAATGATAAAACAGTACACAATAAATGTAGTTCTTTCTTCTATGTCGGCTGTAAAGCTATAAATAAAAAATAGATCATTGAACAAGAAATTCTTCTCTTCTATTGGAAGCTAATAAATAAAATGGAAGATATTAGTTTGGATTTTTAACTCCCTCTGGCAAAATTGTTTCAACTTTTATTTATTGAAATGTAGCTAGCACAATTTTATCTGTTTTCATGGCAAATAGAAGTGCAGTTTGATTTACTTTAGAGGTTAGAAATCTAAAGGATGTGCCACGTTTAACACCATAGAAAATAAATTGAACAGAAACAACAACTTGGACAGGAGTAAAGATGTATATAGAATTAAATTTTAGTGTACTTGAGGGGTTGGAAATAGGAGTCTTAATCCATCCTTCTCATGTTGGACACCCAGGAAAATGCTACAAATAAATTAC
>JANTOQ011049768.1:0-17404 GCA_027564595.1 Bythotiara depressa | reverse complement strand
AGGAAAACAGTTACTTTTAGAGAAGATCTTTCTTGACAATGTACTTCTCACATGTCACAAGAAACAAAATATGTTTTATTGTTAATTATAGCCGGCTATTTTCAGATTTTTAAAACAATTTCCAGCCGGCTATAATAAGTTTACAGCCGGCTTTCGCCGGCAGCCGGCCATTATTTCGACCCCTGAATGTATTTCAAACTTACCAAACATTGGCCCTTATTAGTCAGGCGTGGATCCAGGGTGTATCAAATGTATTGGCCGATACAGTTACTAGAGTCCCAAGAAGGTTTTTACTTGCTTTTTGGTTTTATTTTAGTCTTGTTTAGTTTTTTTTCCTTTATTATAAAAACATTTACTTATTCCATTCGTGGAGAAACTAACGCACTATACATAAACTTTTTATTATCACTTTTAAAGTAACATCTGTTAACTAACAATGGTTAACTAAAACAACCGATGCACTTAGACTGTGTTCCATTTTAAACACTTTAAAAACACTGTTGATAGAAAATCTTATAAGGTTATAAGACCTGTCTAGCTGATACTCATCTGTACTCCAATCATGTAAGTTAATAAAAGCTGGTCAAATCTTCTTGATATATGAGAGCCAGCCTTCCCGATCCAGTTGTAGAATAACTAATGACATATTCGGCTCCACTCTCCATTACAGAAATTTTTCCAGTGCTGTAACTGAAAACTATAATTTATTTGTATATGAACAAGAGGGGAGGAGGTTGCTTGCGAGTTTTTTTTAATTTTAATAAACTCTGAATAGCATTTTATTTTGTAAAGAGCTAAATATAGTTTTCATCAACAACAGCTGAAAGCTATTATTTTAATTAAATATAGCTTTATCTTTGCGAAAGCATTTTCAATGTAACATAAACTTTGTTTACTGATTTCGAGGGTTGAAGATTTGTTTTAAAATAACTAAAAAATTGAAATTCAACACCCCAAAAATCATTACCTAACAATAAACATTTCTTTAAAATTTTATATATTATCAGGGGCAATGTTCTTGTTTTTTTATATTTTAACTGAAGTAAGGAAGAACGTGAAAATCAGTAGAAGTGTGAAGATGAAGAAATAACAAGTACAGAAAACTCGTGATATGGATAACGATATTCAAGAAAAAATTTTTAACGCTTTTTGCTGGAAGGATACCTCCTTAATAGAAGGGATAAAATATGGCTTTGCTGCACATTTTCTTTGTTCAAAGTTTGTTAAAAATTACAAGTTGGAACAACACCTTTGTGCTGGCAGAATACATCGTGATTTATTTGCTGAGGAGTTAAATGCAGGATTTTCATCTGAAGAATGTTTATTTGGAGCAATGAGGTAACTACTAAATAATTTAAATGTTTAAATCAGGAACGGACCATTAATTTCTTAGTTTTATTGTTTAAAAAGTTCCCAGGAGGGAACATACCCATAAGTACAAAAGACGAATTGCTGTAATCCAGTTTTCCTGATTTCCCGTAAAAACGAAGTAATTATTAAATTATTTGGTGACGGTGTCCCCTGGAAATTAATTAAACCTTTTCTCATTTCTTTGCTGTTTTGTGTTTTATAGGGGGTTAATTTTTTTAAATAAAGGGAAAAATAAAGTTGGTAAAAGGTGATAAGACCCCCTTGGTTTTTATAAAATTATAAATATTTTTAATAGGAAGCAAGTATGAGGTATATCCAGTCAATTGAAAGGGTTAACCATAAATTTTAATATTAGAGCCCTCTTCAGCAAGACCTTTCAAATAACTTGTATATAAAGTGCATACAATGGGTGTTTAGAATAGTTACTGAAAATAGTAATAGTGCAACACAAGCTTTAGGTCTTTTTTCTTCTACATTACTTCATTTTAGATCATTGCCCAATGGAAATTGTTTGCATAGTTTCGCTTCTCTATCTCTTTTTGGTGACAATAGACCGGTTCAGAAGTTACGGATCTTTATATTCATCGAATTGTACATGCATGGGGATTTTTATGCCAACCATCCAGTGTTAACAGGAATTTACGATAGTTCTTTTAACAATTTGTGCAATTTTTCACTTGTGTGATTACTCAAAATTGCTTTAAAAATTTCAAGTCTAAAGATCACACTTCTTCCGTTTTGAAAGAAGCAGAATAATTAAATTTGCATGAGTGGACATGGGACTCTATGTTATGCATACTAGCACTACCATCTGTTATACAGCATGATGTACAATCATTTTACCCTGATTTTGGTAAACCATGCTATAGAGTGACGCTAAACTGCTTAGTGAAACCACGAGAAAACAGTGTTACATCTGAACCTAGTTTTATTATGTTCAGCAAGTTATGTACAACTTCTTCTTTGTTAATGAACGCATTCCAACCCAATCATTTTGTCATTTTGTTCCCCTTATTCCACAGACTAATGACTCCAGAAAAATCAAAAGAAAACTCGAGCAACTGCCTTACATCTAATACCACCACAGAAAAAACCAACATCAATCAAACCATATGTTTTGCTGTTTCAGTATCGTCTACAAGCGGAAGGCCAAAAACCATTCAAGTGAAAAAATGCTCCTACCTTCTTAGCACAAGCACCGCTTGTAAAGGCAAAATTAAGTTGCGCATGAAAGTTTTAAATTTTGTATTCAGCAGATAAAAAGGTAAATTAAAGTTTGTTCTAAAAAATGTTTGAAAGTTTAAAAGAAAATGAATGGAAGCAAAAAAAATCTTTACAAATTAAAACATTTTAAAAACACCTTTTAAAAGGTTCAAGAATGGCCCTTCTGGTCATGGAGAGTATATTAAAATCTAAAAATTTCACTAGACAGACTTCAATTTCCGATACAGTTGCTCAATATCCTAGATCCAAGCCTGTTAGTAACATCTAGTTTCTAATTGAAAGTGTACTAGAGTAACCCAATAACAATTTTTAATTTAAAATAAATAAATAAATAAATAAAGAATCAGAAAAATAAATACCCATTTCTCATTTGATATATCTTGATCATTCCATTCTATCCAAAGTGGAACAGTAACTTTTCGTTTACCAGATGGTCTATCATCTGATACTGTGGTAGGTATTGGTGCAGCACTGGAAAGTAAAAACTGGTTATTTACAAAGAAAAACAATAAGAAAATAATCTGCTGTTCTATTGTGCAAGTTATTGTTAAGCAGTTTCTTCAAAGGGTTGTACTAAGCGATCCAAATTTAGTAAATTGGATAAGGCAGATGTTGGTCACAGAATCAATCAGTGATAATAGATTAAGTACGAATATTTTCATGTGATGATGATGATGATGATGATGATGATGAATTTGGGTTTATTTCATTCAATGCTCTCAGACTTGAATATTTTGAATAAATTAAAGTTATTTCATATATTTACTGAGCATTAAATAAATAATCCTGCTATTGCTATTGATGTGTCCATCATACAATTGCATAACTGCTCTACTACCACTTCTAGAAGACGAGATTAGACCACAGTTGGTTGATAGTTTGTTTAACACTGCGTTTAAGAAAAAACCACTACCAACTAGACAATATTCTTGGCTTTGAACTTTGTTTCATTGTTGCATAGAAATGATTAAAAACCTTTGGCTTGGTCATAGTTAGTTAAAATTTCATTCACCCTCAAACATATATATAATTTGACATGTGCTCAATATTATATACCTTGGTAAAAATTATTCATTCCTCCTTTGCAGATTATTTTCTCAATTGCGATATTTTGTCACGTTTTAAAAAAAGTTTTAAAAGTACCTCATTCTCAATCAATATAGAAAGTCCTTGAACTTATATTGTTTTTGCTAGCAATACTCAAAAGAACAATATCAATATAATAACTACACACGCACGCACATGCACACATATTCGCACTACTACTCAAGTTACTCACATTCATTACTTATTTCATACTTATATGGGTCTGATCTAAAACAAAAATGATGCACCCTCACTATATTTTCTGTACATTCGACAATGAAGGAACTTTCAACAAACTGCAGTCTCATTATAATTAATAAAGGCATCCCACATTCACAAGTCGCTATACTGAATATTAAACAAACAAGCAACCAACTGTGGCCTTATTCACACAAAATTTCAAGAATTATGCATGTTTCGATTTCTCAGAGTATGTTGAAGCAATAAGTGAGTCAAAGCTAAATTCCAAATCTTTCCTGGTGATTTATTTATTAATTAGAACTATTTATGAATATTCAGCAGATCATGGAATGAAATAAATTATTAATGTCAAGGTTGCCACAAAAAAACAACACTCAAATTCCACGACTTTACAGGACATTTAAAATATATTTTCAGGACTTTTACAGACAAAATTCCAGGACTTTTTGGGACATGTTTTATAAAATTCCAGGACTTTTCAAGCATCATACAAATTTTGATATTAGAGAATTTCCTGCCTGCAAAGTCTTGTTAGTTGTACGTTTCTGTTAAGAACTAATCATACATATTTAATAACTAGCTACTATTTGATATTTTATTAAGAAGTAAGACAATGTTAAAAAAATCAACGTAGAAATTTAAAATATTCAAAGACTTTTCCAGGATTCTTTTCAAATTTCAACAAAATTCCAGGACATTCCAGGACTGTTTTCAAATTCAAGGACTTTCCAGGACTGGTGGCAACCCTGATGTAGGCTAATAAATAAATAAATAAACAAACAAACATAAACATACTCTTTCTGGGCTGAAGTTATGTGGTTTGATTCCTTCTTTTTTGGTGTTTTGGATGCCATTCCAGCTATGAAACTTTGAAGTCTGTATATAATAATTTAGTAGGAACCATTTTATAATTGAATGTATGTTCTATAAAATTGAAAATCAAGATCATAAACTATACACACATGAAAAAAAAACATGCTCACAACACAATAAAAAGTTCACATTATTTCTTAACTGACTTAAGCAAGGTTGACACAATTATAAAAAGACATGCTTGGGAGAATTGGGAGCACTTAATGTATACCAGTTGTGGTCTGCCTAATAAGATAAATAATGAACAAATCATAATACTGAATAAGTGGTGCTTGACAATGATACACCCTACTAAATGATATCAGCAAGGCATATTCTAGACCTTTTGTGCCTTCGTCTATCGAAGGCAATGCTCTTATTTCTAAAAAGGTGATCATTAAAAAATAATCTAGTTCCAAAACTGAGGAGAATTTGGGGGCATATGGGGTAATGCTTCCCTGGAGAATGATATGAAGTGCCCTTTTTACAAAGAATGTGCCCTTTTACCCCCTTCAGGAAGGCATGCCCCACATTCCTAAAATATGCCCTGATCAGTGATCTACAATGATGTACCATACAAACTGAAACTGGTGATCCATAATGATACACTGTACTAATTGATCAGTGATCTACAATGACACACTGTACTAAATAATATAGGTGATTGACAATGATGCACCTTCCTATTGGTATTGGTGATCTGCAATGATACAAAATACCAAGTGGCTGATGGTGATCCACAATGATGCATCATACAATAGCCCCCACCACAGACATCTTTCTAATCCAAAGATGAATGCACTTTTCTGGTGCATACTGAGTAAGAGCTACTGAATAGACCAGACACAACACATCTTGTCCTTGGAGAGGACTATCTACATCTTGTAATAATCCCACATTCCGCAGGTTTCCACAGAAATAATAAATATTTTCTTGAAGCATCCAACACTACTATAATTTGGATTGACATTAGGTAATTAGCATTTTCAAATTAAATGTCCATATAAGGTTATTTATTACCAAGTGACATGCTCTGGAATTTTCTTCTTGTTAATTTCACTTTTCCCTATAGAATTATTTAAGTAAATTTTAATGCGTACATGCATATTTCAACGAGCTTGACACTGTTCATTGATTCATAATTCATAATAATGGTTGTTTCATTCTTCAAGAAAGTATTTATAAGCTTCTGTTACAAGAGTAATGGTTACATAAGGGATAATAAGAGTGATAAAACAGGTTTTATACAAGGCAAGGTGAGATAGATACAGCACAAATATATTTCATGACATAATAGGAACTAACCCACAATAGTGTTTGGTATTGGAAAAAACTGTCATGCAAGAAGCTGTTTATATGTGAACAGTAATATTACCAGATGGATATATTTGTAGTAAAATGTCATTAAAAGTTCTTTGTGTTGGCTTGTTTTGGATTTATCTACCAAAAATAACATGTAGGGCATATTCTGGGAATGTGGGGTATGCCTTCATGAAGGAGGTAAAAGGGCACTTCTTATCATTCTCCGGATCAGAAGTACTCCATATGCCCCCAATTCTCCTCAGTTTTGGAACTTTTAGATGGTTTTATAATTGTCACCTTTTTAGAAACCAGGGCATTGCCTCCAATAGTTGAAGGCAAAAAAGGTCTAGGATGTGCCCTGATAGGAAACTTACTGTTGCACCAATTCTTGTGATGTTATATAAATGTTACTGAGAATAGGTTCTCATATAACAATTGTTGTTTGTTGTTGTTGTTATACATCCCATGTGTTTTCCATGTGTACATGAGAAATAAAGAAACGTTACCTGGAGGATTACTAATATTATACACATTTTTTATAAGAATATTGAAAATTGGTTTCAGCCTGGATATTCTTAAGCATGTTCTAAATTTCAGACTCTTACATTGTTCTTCAACAGGCTTTGTCGGTATATATGCTTGATCAAGTCTGCTTGCATTAAGAGTTTGTGCTAACTTTACAAGGGATATTGTTAAATTATTTTAATATTTTGATGCTTTTTAGCAAAATATTCTTATACAAAATGTGTAGTCTGGATTTCCTTTGACCCCCTCAAGAGAGACAATACCAATAAATATGAGCCCAGTGACACACCAACTAGGAATGGCACAAATATAAAATATGATCAGTCACAATCTACATGTCAAAGTACTATAATTCATCATGTCCACTACACATTGGACTTATAAAACACAATGTCAGAATTAATGAAGTACATATACTATTGAAACACCAACTAAAATCTGTTCAGTTTTTTTCATGACCTGTAGATTGCCATTGCATATACAAATTTCTGCAGATCGCCATTGAAAATGCAAATTTCTTGGAAACTTTAATACTGTATCCTTAAAGCCTTGTCCATATCTCGTGTTAAAATCATGCAAGTTGCTTTTTTAAGACATTGAGTTAGTAACTTTAGCTTTTTAGCAATAGCATAAAAATATAAAAGTTAAGAATTTTTGTTTTGTCTTTCTTGCAGATTTCAACTTAACTTTAGTAGCTTTAATGTCGACCCACTCAGATTAAAATCTGTTGTTGTTTAATGAATATTTCTATGTTTGCACAAATCTGACTGGGATGGTAACTGAACACATACTATAACTCACCCAATCAGCACTAATGTATTTCCATTAATTGGCCTGGTATACAATTTATAAAATCTGTTTAATTTCTTAATAGATGGGATGATAATAAACGGGTGTGTTCCTATTTGAACTTAACATTTTACTGACTGTATAATAATTGAGATGATAATAAAAGGGTGTATTCATTTGTGAACTAAATTTTAGTGACTGTATATTTTTTGCTCAAATTAGAACATTGAGTCAGGAGGATGAGACTCTTAGGAGAGGTAGTGCTAATTGGAGGGCACACAATATCCCTTTGAGATTGACCAATTATCAATATACATCTTTTCTAGTCAATATATAAAATTTATCTATAGATAAAAACTCAGTTTCAGGACCTTTCGCCTCACCATATGATATTACATAACTTGCTTCAAATGTGACTGATCATTAACTGATACTACAATACGATTCAATGGCAAAGAGAAGAAAACACCAAAAGAACATTGTTGAACAAATTAAACAAAAGCTACAATCATCATAAATTATTTATTTATATTTATAAGAACATATTTTCTTTATGCAGTATATTTACCTCATACAAGCAAAAAATAATTTAGCAGAAGCAAATAACATGCGTTATTATTTATTACTCAAAAGTTATTATATCAAGAATAGTACATCAGAGATGGTAGGGATAATAAATCTAATTCTTTCTGAAAGAGAAAATATTGTACAATTCACCATATCAGAAGCTTATATACTCTTCTGAAGGAAGAAACAACAGTATAATCTATGGATAGACAGTTTTTGCAAACCCAATAACACTACAAGATCAATGTTTGGGCATGCTTTGGAATGTTGTTGTCAAGTTCACTTTTTAAAAGTAAATTCCGATATGTATGTGCAACAATGGTGTAGTGGTATGCACCTTCCTTTTTCAGTAGTACGGTTGGGGTTCAATTCCCGATGGAGAACATTGGAATTAATACTCCACTCTGACGTGCTTTAAATGCTGCCTTATCAGCCAATTAGGAGTCATTGAGTGATTGTACACTGACTTTGGGAAGGCAAGTTAAAGCAATGCTTTGAGTATCTCTAGTGGTAAGTTAACTCCCATTAACGACATTGGCGGAGATGAAGAGCCACTAAATATGCTGTGGATATGCCCCAAGGACATTAAAACTCATTGTTACTTTTACTTACTTACTTACTAGTTACTAACACATTGTTGATGTATACATATACAGGTTGTTTCATACTTCAAGAGATTTATAAGCTTATCATACTAGGTTGTCCTATATTACATTGTTCCAGAAACATAAACTTGAAGCACATAACAGTTCTTATAAGGTTGTTCAGGGACCGCAGACGTAATTTCGATTGGAGGGGATTAAGTTTAGTGACTCCTGGAGGGCCCCTTTTTTTCAGGAAAATCCAGATGCTTGGAAAACACTATTTCAGGAAGTAAACAAAAAATTAATCTTGTTTGATTAACAATAGAATATGGTTTATTATCTGTGCAAAAACAGTGTAAAAGTAGTGTGCAAAGAACTTAGCACCTTTCCCCAAATTGAGCATGAAAAGATCTGGTAACTACCAAACATATTTTCTTACACTTGACAGCATGAAATGTACGACACCTTGCTTTACCTTTCTAGATAACTAAAAACTAGGGGGAGAAATTGGTAAAGTCCATAAATTGTGAGTAAATGTACACAAAACAAATTAAAATAAATTGTATAAACACTCCTCTGCTGTCCAAAAAAAAAAAAATCAGCAAAATTAATGAGCTAGCCACTGGACTCCGAGGTCCCTGTTGATTCAAATCATTCTAGTAATCACATATACACATGGGCACATTCATAACCATGCACTAGTTGAATAGTTTGTGTAAATCATGTGAAACTGACAACTAATATGTACCATAGGTTGCCTCAATCAGTCTTCATCATCAATGGCTGTGCTTGAGAGTATCAAAAGCAATTAGTAACATGCATGCTTCAAGTAAGAAATGTGCTTTTGATGGTTCAGAACTGTTATTAGCCTCTGAATAAGAAAACAAGATGTGTTGCATGTATCAATATTGCAGACTATTGGTGTCGTATTTTATTTACACTACAGATGAGAATATTACTACATTATTTACAACATGTATGTAGATTAGCAAGTGCAAAAAGTTTCTTATATATGCCTACTATTTATCCAAATTTATCTCCCCCTACATCACGTCCATGTGTTTTGGGAATAGCATAGCACAGTGAACATTCCTTACAGACAGATTAATCTACACAAAGAATAAATGGCAAAGATGTTTTGTAATTACACATCATCATTGTAATATAACGAACTTCTTCAAACAAGTAAAAATGGTCTAGAAATGTTATCCATCAACTGTGCATCATAGAATCCAAAGAAATAAAATCTCACACACTATAATACACTGAATAGAGAATTAGATGAAAGCAACAAAAAGCTTATTTGGACCAAAAAATACATTGTATTAAAGAGCATAAGAAGTAAAACTAAATTTAATTAAACTAACACCCTCCATCACATAGGTTTTCACGAGTTATTTCAAGACTTGGATTCCTGCGCTGAAAACCAAGTTATGCTAATTTTAAATCCCATCAAAACGATGAAAATGCTTTTTGTTTGGTGAAAAATACATTACATATATGAATACCTTGAGACATGCATATTGTGAGAATTTTTGTACAGACAATATATTATTTTTATCAATTACTCTTTTTACATGTACTGTTGTACTGTATGTTCTGGATATATTAAAAATGAAACACTAGTCCTTGAAGCTAAGATTCATTATATTTGATTTATTAGCACATGGAAGTTAAAAATGTAAAACCACATTAATTTTTTACAAGTATGTGGGTAATGTTGATTACTGGTGTAAATTAACCCTATAACACACGTCCTACCTATTATACATTTTCTAATAGTAACCTTTATAATTTCATGAAAGATCAGGGGGGCTTATCAACTTTTACCAACGTTAATTTTCCTTTGATTTCTAATTAGTAACACTCCTGGAAAAAGCAAAACAGAAAAGAAATGAATATAGATTGGAATAATTTCTGGGAACACCAGGCACTATAGTGTTGACACATGAATACACACTAATATCAGAGAAAAAATCAGGTGTTGTGTAGTAAAATATTGTGTAATGTGTACAAAATTATCTGAGTACACAGGAGATATTATCTATAAAGTTGAAGTGTGCTATGAAGGAATATGTTGTTGTAAATACTACAAAAAATATGTTGTCTCTTATCTTTTCTTTCTAGTTATTGATCAAATGGTGAGAAGTAATCAAAAGCAAAATAGACAGATAAAAACATTTTTGTGTATAAACAAAACAAAGAGCTTTCTTTCTAAATTTATCAAGGATGTGTTGATTTATAAAGATAATATCTATGGAATTTTAAAGATCCAGGTAAAGACAAATGTATAATATTCTTATGCATCACTACAAATAAAATACCCAAACTAGATAATTGAGTCAAGTAACAGTCAGAAAAAAAATAGTGATATATCCACTTTGATATATTAAAGCTAAATATAAAACTGACACAAATATAAAAATGTACAGATATAAATAAAACAAATCTGGCTTATGATTCAGTTTCTTTGTCCCCTTCATCTGGTTCTGTAACCTCTTCACTTAAAGTGTCTTCAGGTTGTCCTGACTCAGTAACTTCTTTTTTACCATCATCACCTGTATTCACAGTTTCTGCTTCTTCAGCAGCTGGCGTTGGTACCTTCATTGCTAACGTGGCTGCTTCAATTGCTGCCAGTATCTTTTTTTCCATTTCTGCATCAAGTTTTGAATATACAGCTGCACGACCAATAACTGTGTCTCTTATAATACCTAAGTAAAAGTAGATTTGTTGTCATAATATTTATAGTAACACTATCTTTGAACAATTTGAAATCTTCATTTAATCACTTTTATAGAGGAGGCTAATTGGTTGAAGAAATATTTTCAGGGAGCGAGGTAAACCCCAAGACCAAATTTCTCACCCAAAATATGTTATACTACTTGGAGACTTTAATTCCCATGAAATCTAATTTATATGGTGGCTGGAAATTTTTTTTAAATAAATGCTTTTCCTGTGCAGAATATTTCATCTCATTTCTCGGTCTTCACAAAGTGAACTTTATTGATTTTCCAACAAACTAATTTCACATAATAAAATTAATTTTAAAGCTTAAGTGTCTCATAGTTGGTAGAGGGTGCCAATCCCCAAAATAAGCCGTGTTTGCAAAAATTTTTTAATAATAATGAACGGAGCCAAAAAATTTACTAAAAAATTGTAGTTTATATTAAAATATTGTTCTCATTGATTGACAATTTTGACATTGTCAGATAAACGCACCCTTTCTAAAGTAATGGGGGTAACGGGCTCCCCCCTTTCTAGAAGAAATAATTCATCCACCCCTTTCAGAGAATTTTGAAAGCTTCGACCCCCTCCCCTGCATTAACCAAATGTGACCTTTGTAATACCAGCAGCCAAATAATAACTATTTAAATAACTTACTATCAATTACTGTTCTTGCAACATGAACTTTGTTGAGCTCAACGGTGACTTCATTCATTAACCAAGGCATAAAGTGTGTTTCCACATCTAAACATAACAGAAAAATTGGAAAACCATTATAACATACAATTATCATATAAATATTTCTCAATTGAAAAGGAAAAGTAAGGTTTATGATAAATTTTGGTAAGTATATACTATCTGAGACATTGGTGACACTTATTGAAATATGTATCAAATTGTTTGCCATTTTGTTATGTTATTTTATTTTGGATGTACTGCTTACATCACTCATATCACGGACATATAAATTTGTCGATATATGAATGTGTAAATATGGTACTTTTATTTACACAATATGATGTTAGAATAACATCATTACAGTATGAAATTACTTTCATGGCAAACATCTGACACTGAGTTCCATGTTCTCCTTGTATATACATTTTCTTGTGCCTTCTCCTCTCATGATCAAAATATTTACACATTTTAGTTATCACCTTACCTCTTTCAACAGGATCATAGAAATATCCATGTTCATGTAATGTACCAAATACAGATGGTACAAGATCTTGTAAGTAGCTCTATGAAAAAAGAAGATAAAAGGTAAATTGGTATTAATAATTAATTTTGCAACACTGAATTAATTGTGCATAGTTCCATCTGTTGAGAAGAAGTTTATTTATTTAAGTGAAAGGTGTGTAATAACTAAAAACAACATTATTAATAATAACAAAATATACCTGAGCAAACGCTCTAGCAGCTATCTTTTCTGTAGTTTCTTTTTCCTTTTTAAGCACTTCTAATTGTTGTCGCATTCGTCTCTCCTTCTCCTCTCTATGTCGCCTTTCTTGTTCTTCTAGTCTTTGCGTTTCAACAAGTTCTGCATTTCGTAATTCCTCAAATCTACGCTGTTGTGCTCTGAGGTTAGCAAGTTCTTCTTCTTCCATAACTTCTAATAATGACTGTTCTACTGTTTTACCAATTAAGACTTCTAATATCGGCTTCACTTCTATGTCAAAATCAAATAGCTATAAAAGGAAGAAATATTCTTTGTATACTACAGTATGTCTAAAAACATTCAATCAATCTTTATTTCATTACTTCATCAATCACATACTGTTCTATTACAATGGAAGTGTAAGTAACAGCAACAAAAACTTAATTACAAAAGAACTAATATTTCCACAGCAATGATTATTACCAACCAGTACATGATACTAAAAAATATATTTATTTAGGTTGCACATAAATTTACAATCTTGAAACATTAAAAACAACCTTTATATATAAACATGCACTGGCAGTTATGCTACTTGGTAACATGTAGCTTCATGTATATGGAATCGGATAATATACAGGTTGCTTCTTCTAAGTTGATGTTTATTTTTGAAGAAATTATCTGGTTCCAGGGTTTTAAATAAGATAATTATCATCACAGAAAATAATGATAATATATAACGAAAATCTAGCATAGTAAATTTCCAACATAATCTGGGCATATTCTAGCATCAAAGGGCATGGGTGCATTTTTCCTAAAAAAGCGCACTTTTGATAATCAAAATTGTAAAAAGGGCATATCATTCATTCAGATCTCCCAATTTGGATTTGGATTTGAACACTTTAGGATCCCAAAATAGGGCACTCCCTTCGATAGTCTAAGGCAAAAAGATCTAGAATGCCTCCGCTGATCAAAATAATTATATATTATATAGCTAACCTCTCCTTCAAGAATTTGTGTAGCAACATCAACACCAGTTTTTGCAGGTATATATAATGGGGTTGGTGGTCTGTCTAGAAAGGAATCTGTCTGTGTAGAAATGTCAGCTTCTTCTACTCTATCTGTTAGTTCTTCTAAGTATAATTCTGTCTGAACATCAATGTGTTTACGACCCTCAATAGGTTCTGGAGTTCTTGGTTTTAACTGCTCCTTTGCACGTTTTCGAGCTATGGCTCGTCGCCTTGCTTCTTGTTGTTTTTGAATTTCTATAGGATCTGGTTGTGAAGTCTAAACCATTAAAACACAAATGTATTAAAATGGAAGATATTAGCATTTGCCAATAATGACATGATATTTATATTTATATATCGTGTCCTGGACCTGAATTATTTAAATATTGCACTACATTTTGGGAGGAACTTCTCTCACCATTGCGAAATGAAATTTTTTGCTTTTATATGAAATTGTATTTGCAGACGTAAAAATGACATTCTGTGGAAGATCAAAACTTTACTTCACACCTCTATGGGCAACGTTTTTATGTATTTGTTTACAAATTCAAATGTATATTATTCTTAACAGTCAGGCTAAAAAAACAAGAGGACTGACGACCACATGGTAGAGAACAAAGGCCTGGAACTAGCAATATGATTATGTAACTAGGCAATGTGGAAGACATAGACTCGCTTGCCCAGTTAAATTAATTTAAGTACAACTGGAGTGGGGCAAATCATACACCTGAGATTTCCATGTATGCCTTTTATTACACATTGGTATCATGATGGCACATTCTTTATCTGTTATGTAAAATAGTCTGAATTTTTGAATGAATTACAAGGGTTACGATGTTTACGTGCCAATGTTTGTTATGGTTTGTGACAAAAGGTGTGGAAGTGTGATTCTTGAGGCCTGCTATATAGCACTGGTTTCCAAGGAACATTTACAAACTTTTGGCTTTATGCTCAGGTTGTGCATACACCAGTGGTGCATAAGCAGAGCTTATTACTGTATTCTTATTCTTAGTCATAAGGGTATACCTGCACAGCACTGGTGAATCCTAAGAATCAAATTACTGTTGTTTTGAGCATGATTGTTTGTAAAAACATAAACAATAAACTGGAATATCAACTTCTAAAAATATTATTGTTATTAATGTACAGTAAATACACTTACTGCTGGTAAAACATTTTGCGCGTAAGTATTTCCACGAACAATACGTCTGTCATACATAATATTGCCATACATTGATTGAGCTTGTGGTTCCCTGTAAAAAGAAGATAAAACTTATTAATCCTTATATATATACATACAGTGGTTATAATCTAGAATTGTACAGGGCAGGATCAGGTAGAAGAGAAAAAATACACTTTTGTGGTCGCACTTTCCTTAACATAAGGCCTTTTTTTCTTAGAAATTAAGAGGGGCAGCATCAGAAGATTGGATCCTTTTTTGGGCTAGATTAGGGCCTGACATATGCAAACCTCATCATAGACAAGTTCATAAATATGTGGGTGGTATCATACTTGGTACTATGAAAGTTCCGTATAAGTAACTGATTTTCTCAACATGTGTGTTACCTAAGTGATGATAGATATAATCATGTGGATAAGGTCCTCTTAAGCTTAGACAATCTCTAGGCAAAATATATTTTTGACTTCAAATCTCATTTCAGGATAGATACATCTTGTTTCTTTCCAAGTAATTTCACTGTTTTTAAATCCTGGAAACTATTCCCAGTTGAAAGAAAAGTTTTATACACAACAAGTTCACATGTTTATGCTCAGGGAAATGTTATGCAAACAATTATTCATTTGTAAACGTAATTAACAGTGATCTCCTATTAACACGAGGAATAAGTTGGTTAAAATTTGAGTGTTTTGAGTAATTCACTAACCTGCAATTAGTGGTAAATCACTTTCAGAAAATATTTTTCTATCAAGGTTACTATGTAAATTATGGATTTGATAATCCATCAAATAGAGACAACAAAATAATGATTTTAGGAGATTAACAAACAATTTTAACATTAAATATTTTAACTTTATTACAGAATAGTCACATCAGACTGTGATGGTTGCAGTAAACATATATAAAATTTATACAGATTTATAAAAACTAATCAAACAAAAGATTGTGTGTGATTTTATCGCATTACTGATTAAGACATTGTCAGGATTTAAAGTATCCTCTTGGTCTTTCCAAGAAGAGATTGATCTTGAACCCCAATGCATATCAAGGCACTTCTGATAAGGTTAAATTATATTTTTCGCCTAATCTATTTAATCCATTTGGATATTTACATTCTTCATTTTTTGCTGGTAATTCTGCTAGGTGATTAACAACAAATTGTAAACGAGTACTACTTTTGCTACAGTATATACTTAATGAATAATAAACAATTCATATTAAATTAAGACATACGTGAGAAACATATTAAACAAATACTGTACAGTAAACTGTAAAACCAAACAAGGTTATAAAAGTGTGCTTGACTGTGCCAAAACTGAAAATGACACTAGTTCTGTGAGGTAGAACCATTTTCCTTGTGACTGCATTTAAAATAGAGTTGAGAAACTTGAGTGTTTATAACCCAAGAGGTATAGATCTTGCAGAATGAGAAATTTAACACTTACTGTTCATAGGGATCTCTATATTTCTTTCTTTGTTGAACAGGTCTTGGTCGACTTGCAAAAGTATATGTTCCAGATCCATTTCCTTTCTGGAGAACTGCAGCCATTTTTTTACTTTTTTGTTTTGTTTTAAAATAAACCTACCTATAAAAAGAATATCATATATAAAAGTACACATTAACAGCACAGCTGCATAGATAGAATAAAACTCGATGTTACATGGTGAAGACAAGGGAGCACCTAGTCTCTAGCCGGTGAAATGTTTAGTCAATTTTACTAATGTGAAAACCTGAGGATGCAAGGTTGTATAAATGTGTATACAACAATGGCTATGGTCAACAATTATCGAACTTTAAAAGGAGTTTTCTTCAAAGGCTAAAAGTAGTTTATTTGGCTTTTATACATATTTATTCCCCAAAGTAAATTAATTTCATTTCACACCAGGTTTCCACACAGATTATAGAAGAACATTTCCAAATTTGGTCAACATTTTTTTACATCATATATACTTAGTAATTTTAAACCAATATAACAGTAAAAATTTGCCTTCAAGTTTGAAAACATACATTGAAATTTGCCAAGGTGAATCATAAATACAAATATTAAATTGGAGCTTTTACAACAAATGTTTTAAAAGTAAATGCAAGAACAATCCAGAGCGGTTTCAAGTACACCCTAAAAAAGTAAACAATGAACAGAAGAATGTAAACAAAATAAAAACAAAAACAGTCCTCTATTTTTCATTTAAGGAAGTGCTTTTTACTTGGCTTCCATTATATATAAGCTTTCTAAAAAGATACAAATAGCTCAAAAAAACAAATGTATCCGGTTTTGTTTAAATTTAGGAAATAGAACACACATTGTCATAAATGAATTTAGGAACATAAACTGGCTTCCTACACCAGAAAGATTTAATCAATGTTTTTGCGTGAGTGCATATAACTTTTGCAAAGATCTATCACCAGCTTATATGTCTGAGATATATTCTTTTTATAATACCACCCAATAATAATAATAACAAGAAGCGCTTTGTGCTTGAACATCGATGCCTCTATAGCAGTGAACATTATTAACTCACAGGCTAAGAAAGAGTTCACACACAATATCCTTCTAAAAATGATTTATTTAGTAATTAGGGAGTATTTACAACATATTTAATGTAGTAGGGCATC
>JANTOQ011048657.1:0-17405 GCA_027564595.1 Bythotiara depressa | reverse complement strand
AGCAAAATTCCTGGAAAAGGGTTATGTTTTCCATCAAAATCCTTGAAAAACTGTCTGAAATTTCTGTGGCCACCCTGTCTAGTCTAGTTCACTTCCTAAAGATTCAAGTTTCTACATCTGCCCAGAACAATTTGAAGAAGATTGTTTCCAACATGATCTTAAAGTTAGTTATATTATTATTTTGGTACTGTAAACCACGGCATTGATTACTGTACATCTTCTTGCCAAAATTATTTATATTTAGCTTTCAGACACTCTACAATGTACGTTTCCAGTACTACTATGAAATTCTGCTTGTTTACCATCCATGTATTTGATCGATCGCATATAAACGTTCTTGCATCATTGCCAGGGGTGGCATATAGGAAATAAGGATACACTTTAATACGACTTTAGTTTTATTTTGACATTGTTGTTAAGAGCTTTGCCAGACACACAATTATGATTGTGTCAGCCTCAGAAATATTATTGACTACCTAAAAACAATGATGATGTGAAATTAAACAATCAAGAGGAAAACTAAATTTTGTTAATACTGTCCCCCGGATTTTTTATCACGAAGTTTCTCTGTGTCATTCATTTCAAATAGCGTAAAGAATTTATTGATGACTTTTGAACTCATTGCACTGTTTGCTTTCATTATTGGAAGAATAGAATGGTTTCATTTTCAAAAACATGCACATGTTGCGCTCATGAAGAAAACAACGTACAGCGTTTTTTACATTGTGGATTAAAATTATAAATAATGGAAATTGGAATCAGAAATCATAAAAGAGTGTATTATCATAAGAGACATCAATGAATGAAGGAATTATTAAATAAACATCTTCAACCTTCAACAACAACAACTACTCTGGAAATTCATTTGTGTCTTAGCAACAAAGACGTTCCATGTCAACATCTAATACTACACCAGTTTATACTTCCGATTCTGTTCCTCCTGTTCACAATCACTGCAATCAGTATCATTCTCGCTGGAACCACTGTCAGTTTCATTTGTACCAGATTTGACTGGGTCATGTTCGTGTGCATTCAGTTTTGATAATGTCTGCTAGAGAGTCTTTACCAGAACTGTCGCTGCTTTCTGAAGTGTTTTGATCATTGCTATTTGACATGCTATAAATGTTTAACTAGTTCAGTACGATTATAGTCAGTGAAAGGTAAATTTTATATGCAAGTTGGACTTCAAAATTGGGAAATTACGGCTAACTTCGATATCAAGGTTGTAATGTTTTGAACTTTATGACATCACTTGGTTTCATTAGAACCCAGTACTTTATACTTTGGCACGACGTTTAAAACGTTAGTAAATTCTCTAAATTTTGAGCAAGTAATTCAATTTCAGATTCGCTGCACAAGTAAAGAATGTCAGTTTTAGAATACCATTACTAGACAGAGTATTATATATGTAAATTTCTTATTTTGGTTTCCTTCCCCTTTAATTTTGAATTCTTTACTTTTCAGATATATTGGTGTAGGGCTGTGTGCACAAGGTGTTAATATGAACAAACTGCCAGGTATGAAGAATACAAAATGTTCTATTTTTTCAACATGTGATCCTTTAAGGGTCATTATTTTAATACCTTTCACAAAAAGCGTCATTTTTTTGCTTTAGAATATTACGATTATATTTTTATTGATGCTATGACTGACTCTTGTTTATCTATTCATATGCAGAATGCACATGTCACAAAGGGGAACACTTTAGTTGTGTCTTCATTCATCAGAAATACTCTTTAGGCTCAATATTGGAATGGTTTGTTTGGAAAAATCACTGAAACATGAATATTTTTTCTTTTTTAGTATGAAAGGTGAGATTCATAAAATTGAATATGCATCAGTGTTAATATTTAGAAACATTTTACAAGCATTTTAATCTCTTTCAATGTAGGAAAACACAAAAGAATAATAAACATCTAATAAATTAGTAAACTACTTCTTTAGATCTGAGTTATTTTAAAGTAATAATTTGTTGTTAGGTTGGGAGAAAGATTCGTATGGTTATCATGCAGATGATGGACATTCCTTTTGTACTTCCGGGGCAGGTGAAAATTATGGTCCAACATTTACGACTGGTGATACAGTCGGATGTGGAGTGAACCTTATTGACAAAACTTGCTTTTATACAAAAAATGGAGTCAATCTTGGAGTGGCATTTAAAGATTTAATAGTAAATAATGATTTATTTTTAATTTTTGTTTGAATGAATAAAAAAAGCGTTTCATTCATGTTAGGTGATAATGTTTGCTTAAAGGGGAATTAATGTCAGAATTAATTATTTTTAAACATAACTATAAAGTCAAAGAGCTTTATGTTATAATGCAAATGTTATTTCATAATGGTTTTGTAATTCCAAAGTTATAAGTGAATTCATAGTGTTTTCTTAACCTTGTGACATAATTATTTCCTGTAGGTGGTTTTTTATCACAAACTTCCATGTTAGTTTTTATTAAGTTCGTTTTTATTTATTTTTTATTAAGTCCAGTTGGGCGATTCCAGGGCAAATCATCCACACAAAAAGAGAATGACACCCACCCCTCTTGGATTTTCTTGATTTTTGCACCAGTTGTAGGTATCATAAAGACGAGACAATCCTGAAAATTTGAACTCCTAAATCCTAACGATACCCAAAATATTGCATTTTCAAGATTTCCCCAAATTCCCCTGTCATGACACAAAGTCCGCCATTTTGAATTCCGTTTTTCTTAATAACTTGTGTTCTAGAGGTGCTTTCAACCTAAAAATTGGTACCTGAAAGCTTTCGATGGTGAGGAATCCAAAAATGCTATCAAAAACACTTCAAAATGTACCGGTTTTTTGGTATCCATAATTTCCGGTAATTTTTATGTAAAGGGCTTCAACTGGAGAAATAATGTGGCAGAGTACTTATGAGAAAATTTATTTATTTATTTTGTGTTATACATAATAAAGGTCATTTGAGCCAAAAATCATAGCTGGTTCTTTCTTTGTTAGTCTGTAATGGGTTTCTGAAAATCGTGTTATTCATTTTTTTGTCATTATCAAATTAAGGATAAGGGGAAATTAGTTTTGATGATCTGAAGATAACACAGAAGAGAACATACTCGTACCAATGGACAAAACTAGCATAATATATGAAAAATATTCAGGACACAACACAGGGTTTGAAGTCAAACAACTTAAATTTTTACTAGCATTGTAAATTTTTTAAACATACAGTAACATGTACCAGAAAAAAATTCGATAAAATATAAAATCTGTGCACATTCCATGTTACTTATTGAAAAGGTTTGACGAAATTAAGAAGGAAAATTCATTTATATGTAAAAATCAACTTCACAATTCACATCACACAAATCAATTTGTGCTTTCTTCATGCTTTCTAGTGTTAATTAACAAATTTAAACAGGAAAAATATGCTCAATGCAAAACCTTGAGTGCCTGCTCTGATTACAAGTTGCAATCTTTTTAACTTAGTAGATATAAAATAAAAGATTCGTCATCCCTTCCCATGAGTAAAGAGTGTGTATGTAGTAAAGCTATTATGATACAATATACATAATTGACATATTTTTTGTCAGATATCATTATCGTATTCATTAAATGCCAGTAATGTAGCGTCATGGTCTGAATCCAAAATTTTATATGTTCGGTCAGTAGATGTTGTTGGTGTAGAAATTGAACATAAAATGTTTTTCAGCGGTACAAAGCATGTGTCGTCTATTGCTGGCCAGTTGAATGTTTTTCTGGGTCCATGTTGGTGCAAAAATTTGATTGTCACATCACCCTGTTCTTCATAATAGATGGCCTTTCATTGCAGTTGCAGAGATCGAATTTGTCAACAAAATTTTCTTCTTCACTGGTTAGTTCATGACATATTTTCGATGTAGAAAGAGGAATAAAATGATGACTGCTCCTAGTACCAGGGACAGTTTTTCCTTTTTCGAAATGAATCACAAGAGTTTGTCAGACATCAGACAGACACGATTGACTGATGTCGAAGAAATGAATTGCTGTTAGCTCCTCCTTACAGAGGCAATGACAGCCTTATAATCCAGTACTTGATTATTCAATGGCCTCTGCAAGCTCCTTTTTGCCACATATCATTTGACGAACCTGACATCACACGGTGACTTGCCATGTCTTGTGGCAAAAAAATACCCATTCTGCATCAAACCCAAAATCGTTTTTATGGTGACATAAGTTGAGAAAATTCTTAAAATCTTTGTACTGTCCAGCACAACCATCTGAAAAATAATGTAATTTAATAATGTATGGGTAATTAGTGCTTAGATATTCAGCTAGTATTGTTTGAACCTCCTATACAAACCAAGTGTCATGGGTGTTATCGTCAGATATGAAGCAGAAAGAATCATTCTTCAGTCTCCCGTCACTGCCTAATAGGTAAATAACAACAGGATGAAGATTGCAGTATGTCTTGCTCCAATGGTAACTTTGAATTTTGTCTTGGATAAGGAACTGATAGTTTTCTGCAAAATCCCCAAGAACTATAGCTTTATTTATGGCCAAATTTTCTTTTTTATCATTTAAATATTTGCTTGGTACTTAGCTAAATTTTTAATGGGTTGTTAACGCATTGATTGTTTTATTGATGGTTTCTTTGTATTCTTCCAATGTTGTTGTTAATGTGTAATCCGTTGTTTGCCATTGGGAGTAATGAAATTCTCCATTGTCACTCTTGTTCTCAAGATCTTCTAGCTCCGTATCTAGAAATATTTTTAGTGCATCTGATCCTGGGCAATTTTCACAACGATGCACCATACACTCCTTATTTGTAGAATCGCAAACTACCTTATTTATCAAATCTTTGTATGTAATTTCCCATTTAATTGCATCAACTAAAAGGAGAGCATTTTGGTGTTGAGTACAAACACACACTGAATGTGTGTCACTAGAACCTGCAATTATGCACCACTTTGGCCGCAAAGTACAAAACTTTGAAAATCCTGATTTACTATTGGGATATTTTTCTTTGAAAGTGGTATACATTTCATGCAGCTTTGGTATACATTTCATGCAGCTTACATAATACCAAATGTTTTTGTTTGTATTGGTTTTTGCCAACACTGACGCAGTCTTTTTTCCTGGCATCTGTCTGCTATACTCGTCATCTTCATAGAAACTTAAAACAAGCTGTAAGGTTTCGGCAGACCTTTTTTTCCCATGTTTGACTTCTGGTTTTGCAAAAATACCTTTCTCCTTTTTCAATTCCCGAGCAGTTCGTACTAAATACTCAGATAAATTAAAATAATCTGAACTAAACTTACATGACCATGAGTCAGGGACCAATGTCAGTATCTGAACTTTCTCAGGATACGAAACAATTTTTAACATTCTCTTTCATTGCTTCGTGTAACCTATCTAACTCATTGACTTTTATTTGTTCATCTCCAACTGAAGTTGTCTCAGTACTATCAAGCTGAATATCTGCAACATTGTACGCTACCGATATATCACTTTTGAACTTGTCGACAATTTTAGTGATCTTTAATTTGGCACTACTTGAGTGACTGTGTTGGGCAATGCTATGAAGATTAACTGGAGATATTCCAATTGCAGAAAGGCTGCTGTTTAATTTTTTCTTTGGTGTTTCATACACTTTGAAATCTTCTTCATTTTCGGAGATTTGTTTATCATCATCGTCGTCATCAGGAAGTTCGACTAATTCTTCATCACTTTTGTTATCGGAGTTGACTAAAACTTAAAATTCTTTGACACATTGTCAACAAAGTTTATATCCTGGTACAACCTCGACTTTTCTCCTCATTAGTTTTTTTGCCATTTCCAGAGACACTACTTTTTGACCCTTTGTTTTTCATTTATGTGTCTTTAATATTCCACAACATTTATTAATATTTCTCTCCAAAACAACATTAAAAACTTGTTCATGATGAAAGCATATAACCATCCCTTCCTTGTTTTGGTCTTGAACCTGCTCTCCATAATAATAATTCTTGGGTGTCTTGACTCGGATCAGTAAGATTTTTAACACCCACATTGCTTATGTAATCAAGTTTGTTACAAGGCTTCTTTAATAATTTTCCAAAATCTAATGAATGAATGGGACATAGGCCTGGGCATGTTGGACAGCTGTAAATAAACTTATGTATGTATTGTTAAGTAAACCTATATTACTTGAGAACCTCCTGAATGTTTTCTTGGGTGTGTACAATTAGTTGTATTTCATATAATTCATTAATGCAATTGAAGAAAAAATGTGATTTTCAAAAACACATTACAGACTAACAAAGAAAGAACCAGCTATGATTTTGGGCTCAAATGACCTTTATTATGTATAAAACAAAATAAATAAATAAATTTTATCATAAGTACTCCGGCACATTATTTTTTCTCCTGTTGAAGCCCCGTACATAAAAATTACCTGAAATTTTGAATACTGAAAGACTGGTACATTTTGAAGTGATTTTGATAGCATTTTTGGATTCCTCACCATCAAAAGCTTTTCAGATACCAATTTTTAGGTTGAAAGCACCTCTAGAAAACAAGTTATTAAGGAAAACAGAATTCAAAATGGTGGACTTATGTCGCGACGGGGAAATTTGGGGAACTCTTGAAAACACAATATTTTGGGCATCATTATATGAGATATGAGCTCAAATTTTCAGGATTGTCTCATATTTATGATACCTACAACTGGTACAAAAATCAAGAAAATCCATGAGGGGTGGGTCATGGTCTGGATGATTTGACCTGGAATTACTCAGTTAATAAGTGAACGTCCTTTTTCTTTACTTAAATCTAGACTTTTCTCTTATTTTTTATATATTCATATGTGCCATAATATATATATATTTATATATAGGAGTCTCCGCAACAGTTAAAAATCAAAGTTAAAAAAGTTATATTTTTACACTTTTTATATATATTTACAGGAGCTATTCCATAGTGAAAAGCGCTATTGGGTGCGAAATTCTCACGCCCAAATTAATAAAAAATGTCCATATAATTTTTTATTGTTCTGTTCTTTACTTAGTTAGTTGCAATATACATACAAATACTGCAAAAAGGGTTGGATTTGCACTTCTAAAATATCAAAGACACAAATAATGTCAGAGGCTTTGCCCCTGGACCCCACTGTGGGTGGCTAGCACCACCCAAGTTCAAATCCTTTATTATCCCCTGCTTTATCACATAATTTAATCTGTTATATCATATACATCATGAGAGCATGTCATAAATTGATATTCTCCAAAAGAAACCAAATAAATTAAAATGTGCTAACAACACCTTGAAAAACTTTTCCCTCGACTTTTGAAAAAAATATGCTGATACTGGTTAGCTTCAGTTTTTATGTAAATTTAAAAAAAGTGCTTTTGCAAACATTAGTTCCTCTTTAAAATAGCACTTTACTTGAAGGCGATTTTCCAATTACATTATTTTGTCTGCGGAATGGTACAGAAAGGAAAATAAATTTCTCTGAACTCAGTTTCCACTTAATATTATGGCACATATTTTTTCGATTTTATGTAAACAAATAATATGGTGCGATTTAGTAGAAGGACTACGTTTTGCTTTTATGATGTTGGATACCAAAACCAGAAGTATCAGAAAATTATATGGGTACGTCAAATATATCAAGAGAGAAAAAGAAATGGTGAATTTCACTTGTTTGTTAATGAGATGAAGCTGTACGATCATGCTCTTTTTTTCCCAGTACTTTCGTATGAATCCTTCTCAATATGAGTGCTTGTTACAGCTAGTTACACCATTAATTCAAAAATCTTCAAAAAAAAAGGGAACCTACTGGTCCTAGCTGTCACATTACGTCATATATATTTATTATTCCTTGATTCATTGCTCTGTAGTGTCGTGGTGTAGCAATTATCATGAAATTATTAGATTTGATTGGCCATTATTTTGTTTTTCCGGAAAAAGTTGAACTCAGTTGCACTTTCACCAGGACAGGAACCGACAGGAAAATCTTCTGTAAACAAGGAAAGTACGCATGTGCAAAACATTTTCCATTCCATTTTGTTCTGTGGACAAAATAATGTAAGTGAAAAATCGCCTTAATATGTTTAAAAGTCTGAACAAATTTTAGCTA
The DNA here is from genome assembly GCA_027564595.1 of Bythotiara depressa. NCBI lineage: Eukaryota > Metazoa > Cnidaria > Hydrozoa > Anthoathecata > Bythotiaridae > Bythotiara > Bythotiara depressa. The sequence continues at coordinate 9,340 of JANTOQ011048657.1, read as the reverse complement.
CATACAAATGTTTCACAGAAAAAGTATTTATGTAAAAAGGAAGATCATTATGCTTGTAACAAACGTTTTAAAACAATGAAAACAAGGTATGTTGTTAACATGTTTTTTATCTTACAAAAAGTTATAACTTAAAGTGACACCATGTGACACTATTATTTAAAATTAACAAAGTTGATGACTTTTCTTATTATCAAACTATATGGGCATCTCATTGGATAAAGTTTCTGTGAAACTCAATAAATCCCATTTAGAAAGTTGCTCCAGGAACTTCAGTTTTTCTAGTTACAACTTCTCGAACAATAAAATCTTCGTTCCCACTGGTTTAGATTTAATTCAATTTACAATTTTTGTGTTAAAAACTATCTGAGGTAGTGTCACAGTAAAAAACTGTCAATTTTGTAATTGTTTTTCTCTTTTTTAACTGAGATGTTCACGGTATTTTCTCTTAATAGCCATTATCTAATAATGTTATGCTTTCATTTTTTGGTCTAAGGATTGCATAGACTCTGGTATTTTAAACACATTTCTATTAAGAGTCCAATATAATCAAGAAATCTTATCAAAGTGAATATTTTTTGAAGTAGGTATATAATAGTGAATATACAGGTGGCTCATTACAGACTTGGTCAAAAAAGCAAGTGTGCAATATATCACACCCAACCTTTCTGCTTATGACCAGACCTACATTGTGAGTAATATTACTAGGTTAACCAATACTGTTTTCTTTTAGCCAAATTTATATCCAACCGTTGGTTTACAAACACCAGGTGAAATAGTTGATGTCAACTTTGGCCAACAATCTTTTGTGTTTGATATTGATGAACTGAGAAAGGTATCATTAACTTTGAATTATTGTTTGCTGAAAAATGTGAAGCCCCTGGAAAAGTGTTTAGTTTTGACTTTAAATGCACCTCATTTTATAACTTTTACAAATTGTCACTATGGCACTTTAACTATGTTTGACCTGTGGTTAGTCCAGAAATTATATTAAAAAAGACTGACTTACATTTTAGAAACTAATCTTGTATTACCATTATACTTTTATTTGATGGATTTATTTTGATTTCAAACTTTGTATCACACACCAGAAAGTTATTTTTTGTTACTTGAAGATTGTAGTCTTTGCAAGAAACTCGCAAGTTGTCATGACACCATTATTGTTGTTGTTAATCACATGGGTAGATAATGCAATGCTTCACAAAAGTCAAAACTACTGGCGACGACTGTTGTATACAACCAAAATATTAAAATCTTATCCAGTGTAACAAATCAGTAAATTAACAAACAAAATAGCCAGATTTTTAATTAAGTAGTTTTGAAGTATAGCATATTATTAAGTGAATACTAAACTAAAATACTGAACATATTTTTCAGTTTCATTTCTTTCCTTGATTTCAGTTACAATAATGGAAACAATATTAACCAAGTCTTTGTAGTAATTGGTAAATAAAACTTCATCTACCTAGGAAAGATAATACATCGGAACTGATGTCACATGATTTTTACTTAAAAGTGAAAAACGGATTTCAAATGTTACTCATCTCACATGATATCAAAGTTGGACTTTTGAAATAAAAAATAGTCCTTGCCTAAATTTGCATCACATGAGGTCACAACATTTTTTCTGCTGACGTTTGTAAAAAACAGATTTCAAATGTGCTTTTTTTTGTTAAATCAATGTTATATACCCAGAAAATCTCAGAATGATGAAGCAATTTGTTTAGTTTGGTTGGCTGTAGCATCAAAACAAGGCAGGTTAGGAAATTTAAAAGCCATAGCTGGAACAAACATATTTGTCATAGAGATATATGAAATTTTCAATATGTTTATAAAAAGTAAAAACCAACAGTAAGCTTCAGTTGGATTCAGAAAAGGTCTATTTACAAAATCTTCTATGGTACTTGTAATATAAGATTTTGTATGCGAATGAAGCTATGGGTGGCAACTTTGAAATTAAATCAGTTTTTCCTATGAACATGCCATAACCATAGCAACAATGTATACATACTATATGTAATGCCAGTTTTAATAAACAGAACCCAGTAAAATAAAGTAGGATTAAACTAACAGCAAATACAAGCTAAGCACATTTATTCCTTTGATAAACAGTCAGCTTACGGGTTTGTACTTTTCCAGTTGTTTTTTTAATAATTGTGAATGTTTTAATTGATTTATTCTACCTGCAGGAATTACAATCTCACACAATGAGGACCATAGAGAACTTTCCTATACTTTGTCATGATGGTAGCTGGCAAGTTACATTACAAAGGTATGGATTTATGAAATATTTTGTTGTTTATTGTTTTCCACATTACATTTGTCAGACCCCTAAATCTGATGTGATCCATGAGTCCGATCTGCATGGAGACTCTTGTAATCTTAAGGTACACAAATTCATACAGAATTGTGCTGTTTTTATGTCTAGCCATCTATCTTCAAGTGCACAGCGCTTCTTATTTCACTTTTACAGATGTACGTAAAACTAACAATTTTTTCTAAACAGATTTTACTTTCAGCTATCTCCAATAAAGTTAGACTCTAGGATGAAGATCTATAATTGACATTTATCAAGTGACCAATTAAAAAAGTCAACATTACGTTCTCCCTTGAAGAAAGCATTGCTTACAGTTTATACATATTTCAAATACAATAATTTTAGCTATACAACATAGGATTTTACAAAGAGATTCACATGTCAAAATTTTATGAGATTATTATTAGACTCAGTAGACTCATGTAGTCATATTTGTGTGAATAATTTTGGACTCATGCTTGGTATTAAGGTCGGATTCGGGGATGGGCTTGTTAATAATGGCAGTGTTGTATCAACTGGTATGTTCTTTTGATTTTTAAACTTATACAAATACTTTAACATGTATCTGGGAAAATACCACTGCAAATGTTATTACAGGCCCTATAAATACAGACTGAATTTTACAGCACTAAATGCTTTTGTGCATGAGAAAGTTGGCACCCATATTCAAGAATAGTTACATATCATTCTTGTATAAGTGTGTCAACCTCGTTCCCAGAGTATTTTACCATTTTACCGCCAGGCAATAATGGAAAAATATATATACACTAGCACTATGGTAGTGAAATATTTTGCTAGTCTTATTCCTAGTAATCATTGCAAAGCTTATGTGTACTAAGGAACTTAGCCATGCAATTTAGATGGTGTCCTGAATAGCAAACATTCAAAAGTTATCTCAGGAAGCTTCATATGCTAGCACTGCCCAAATTCTTTTTCTGTATTAGCCCCTGATTTATGAAATATGAGATCATGATTTCATTGACATTTTTTGTGATTGATAAGTACTTCATTTGGATAAACACTGGATTGCAGCAGTAGCCAATGATGACAACGTAAAAACACAATCTGTTTCAATTTGTATATAGATCAATTTACTTTTGATTTTTTTTCCGCATGTGTGGAATTTTTCTCTCATGTTACTAAGCATGTGCTCTCACACATGATTAAGACTTTAATGTTACTGCACATCTACACATGCTCAGAAATGTTTTTCTCAAACCTATATAAACAGTATAAATTGGCACTAACATGATTGATACAAAATTCCTTTGAGAGCAAACACATGGAAAAATTATTTATCTGGTTATTGTAAGATCTATCTTACTTTTAGAATTGTGTCTGCATATTTAGTCCATCATGGCTATTGTGCTACAGCAGAGTCTTTTGCTAAAAATACTGGTCAATCAATTGTTGAAGAATTATCATCTATACGTAATAGGCAAAGTAATTAAATTTATTCTGTTTATTTTTGTTTATTTTTATTGTTTGTTTTTCAAGTTCTTATTTGTAAAAGATTTGGAAATCTTTCTATGCTTTTCTCGCTGAAAATGGGGTGTTAGTACATGAAATGCTAACTGAATTTAATAACATGAAATTCTCTTGATGTAGTCTATAGAATATATTTGCATAATTATAGAGTTGTTACTTATTGGCAGTCAACTTCCCAGTTTGTTAAACTTTTGCTACACCTATTAATTTACCTTATTTTTAAATTTTGTTTGAAATCTTTAGTGCAGCTTTATAATGTAAGCAACTTTTAAAAATGTGATTTGCTTTCTTTAATGTGACCTTGATACACTACATTAGGTTTCTCTTCCTTCAGCATGACCAACGTTGATAGTTTTCCTTGTTTGTTTTATTTTGTTTTAGGAATACAAAAACTTATACTTGCTGGTCGAATAAGCGAGGCCATTGATACAACTCAGTCATTATATCCTGGTTTATTGGATCGTAATCCCAATCTGTTCTTTCAATTAAAATGTAGACAATTCATTGAAATGGTGAATGGTTGTGATGGTGAAGTGAAGCCATTAGCACACAGTCCTACAAGGAGTACACGAAATAGTCCTTGTGTAAGCCCTTCAAGAACTTTAAGTCATTCTAACTCCTCTGGATCAAGTAGTAGTACATGCAGTAGCTCCGGTAACATGAACAGAGACTATAACAGTTGTGAGAGTATTAATGATGCCAGTCAAAATGGCATCGAAAATGGTTCAGATGACACTGATATGATAGTGGATGAATACTTAGGAAATGGTGTTTGCTGTAACAATGATAACTTTGAATCGAGAGACAGTAACATGGACACAAGTGAAGACAATAAACCTACATGCAGTAATGTTTCCGTCATAACAAGCGCACCAAAAGGTAATTAAACTTTTTCCTTGTATGTTTAAGTGCTACCTGTTAAGGTGGTTGATTGTAGTCCGTAGTTGAGGATTGAACTTATTGTAATAAACCTTTCGGGTGTTGGGAATGCTGGGTCATATTTATCAGGATTATAATTGTTGTTGTTGTTATTGTCGTTGTTTTTGTTGTTGTTATTGTTATTAATGAAACAGGATAAACACTTCAGTGTAAATTACACTTCTATCTCTGTGTACCCAGTTTATGTGTGTGCATCGGGTGGTGTTAGTAAAAATATTTAACTTGCACAGTAAAGATGAAATTTAAAAAATACTAAAGTTAAAGTTACAACCTAAATAAATGTTTGTCTAAAAGCTTGATTTTTTTAAAGTCCTCTATTTGCCAAATTTCAAGCAGGAGCTGGTTATAGATCGTTGCTGCACTGTTACAAAACAAATTTTTTCTAATTTACATTTTAAAACTTTAAAGATTTATTTATGAACCAGATTCCTGTTTTTTGGTATGCATATTTCATTTTTGCCATGTTGGACAAAAACAGTTGCTTGTCTTTCATTTGTATTAATTTTGTTTAAGTATGTGTTACTTAAAAACACAAGTTTAGGGTTCCACTGTTGTTTTACAGGTCTGATTCTGTATAATATTTAATGCATCTCAATTATTTTCATCATTAGGCTACCTGTAGTTAATAGTTCATTCATCGTCAACCACCACATTTTGTTTCCATATTAAAGTATCACCGCATTTTGTTTAGATAATAAATATTATTCCACTAATAATGTTTTCTAGCTTTCCAGATTTCAATTGCTAGCATAAACACTTTCCATTCATATATTTTCGAGGTTTGATTACCATCAAATTCGCATGATTTCAATCTTGATTACCACTCAAAGCAAAGCAAATCTCCTCCAGAGGTTGATCGTTTTCATGAAAACGAGGCACAGAAAATTGAAGACATGACAATGCAGAAAGCAAAAACTAATAGCCATAACTCAATGTTACATAACTCTTTCTGATGTTATTTCAAAGTAGTTTAAGAAGATAACTAACTAGATAACACAAAACTTGTCCCATTCATGATTATGATGGTTGTTTGCAAAGGGAATGCAACGCGTGGTTAGTAAACAGTTGAACGGAACAGCAGGTATAACAGTTTCAAGCCACAAAAGTACACTGCTGGAGTGAAGAACTTAACTTAATTTACTTGTGATTTATAAAAAATTATCCAAATATGCACCGCATCCCACATTTACACTCATGATTACAAAATGTTGATGAACGAACTATTACCTACAGTCGGCCTTACGTTAATTAGATAAATACCGTCCAGTGCTGGATTTTATGTAAACAGCTTTAACATTCTTACTCAGAGTGAGGTTCTGATCTAGAATATTGCCAACATATTTTATAGGTATCTCTATTCTTAATTTTTACACCTATGTTGCAGCCAATTAACTAGTTAACTTGGACAATATTTTTATGGTACCAAATATTACTTCAGTTTTCCCTTTCTTTAAGTTCATAATCAATACGTCTAGGTATTTGGAAATTTATTCCATATCTTCTAACAAAAGCATTCTCTATGACACAAAAATCATTACTTGCAAAACAAATAACTATATCATCTACATATTTTATAACTTGAGAGTGCTTATATGCTGTACCAAATCATTAAAAAAAAATCCATTTAACATCAACATCCCTAATCTAAAGTAAACATTGTTAATTAAAGATATGAAAATATTTTGGTAGCTGTGTTGAAAAATGCCAAATCAACAACGTTTTAACGAATTCTCGAATTGGAAGGATGAAGATAATTCAACTGTTCAAAAAAATTTTTGTTTAGATTTATTTCCATTCACCAGTTAACCATTTTTTACAATTAGCGTATCAGCTAAAAATGAGAAACAGTGAGAAAAAATGAAAGTAACAAATTTTATCACTAAAATATTCACTATGAAATAAATTATATTTCCGAAATATCAATTCAATAATGGTTCCATATATTCAATGAATATTAACATGAAGAAAAATAAACTGACCATGGATAAAACAAAAAGTTATTTATAGTCTGTAATTAGTTTTACTTTCAACTGTGTTGTACATCAGACTGGAAAAGAAACTCAATATTAAATTTTAATTGGACATCCAATAACAAATTTATGAAAAATGGAGATTGACATTTTATAGACCAGCCGTAACATAAGTATGCAAAAAAACTATATAAGTATTTATAAACCATGCCTACATTTTACAGACTAGAATTACATTTTGCAGACCAGGTGACAGATCAATTCAAACCAATTAAAGGAAAGTGATTTTCCATGAGTAAACCTTTTCATGAATTGTTACTGTACATGAAACGTTTTTGTGAAGTCTATAATATTTGTTGTTGAATTCAAACCATGAGTATAAACTGAGCTCTTTAGCCATGGTTAGCATTCAGTTTAGTGGGTAGTGCCACAATAAAAAAACAGTGTTATCATATGGCTAAATCTAGACTACTTACTTAGTGGAGTCTGTTAGGAAAGGCATCCAGGTCTTTATGTCTAGTCATGCCTCAGTATCTTCCCACATGTGGGAAGGCCCTTTTGTCTTACCTATGCTAACATGGAAATCGACATTAAATGTAAACAACAACGTTACGAGAAAGCAAAACAAACAAAACCATCATGGAGTAACTTTCACTGGAATTAAACATTTTTGCCAACTTCGATCAACTAAATTCAAATGAAAAGTTATTGATAGGCTAATATGTTAATAAGATACACTTTTTCAGTCTCAGAAAACTTAACTTGGTGTAAAAAATTGTAGGTTAACAGTTTCTTTATATTTATTCGTGAAATTAAATTCTTGCAAAATAGTTGCTCACAACCAATTTGTAAAATTTAATTATAATGATTTAAAAATATATATTTTCCACGAGGAAGGTACCCATTTTTATTTAAATGACATTTTAACTTTAAATTTTAAATCTATAAGGAATTGTGAACATCAGCTTTATAGCCTAAAAACTAAGCTGTTCCCATCTTTTCCTTGGCGACATCTAAAAATGTAATTTGATTGATTTTAAAAGAGAAATTTGAAGGCAGTAAAATTGGTTTCAGGTTTTAATGATAGTCATCCACAACTCCAAACACTGTTTTCCAAACAGGTTCACATCAATGTGGAAGAATAAATATGATATGTATCAAATGACACCACAAAATAAAGATAAGATACATGAAAAGCTTTCTGTGCTGAACTTAACACTTTTACTATAATAACATTCATTTCATTACAATAGAAAAAATTATGGAAGTAAAAAAGCAACAAAACCCTTTTTATTTATTTATTTATTTTTATTTCTACATTCTCCATAATTTATAGCGGATAGATCTGCTCGCTTAACCAGCCCCTTTACACACTTTCCATAGTTTTATTTAATTATATAGTCAAATAAGTAAAAGGCCTGGTGCTGGTCCTCTTGAAATGAATAAAAATATGATGGAGAGTGTAGAGGGTATTGCTATGTGAAAACTCTTGTTGTAATGTTAAAAGAAACACAGCTCTTTGAAACCATGGACATTAATAAACGGCTATAAATAAATATATTATATAATTATATTCTCATGCCATTTCTAAAGTGTTAAAAACATGACTCAGTTTGATCATTAATGTCATGTCTTGTGGTATCTCTAATATCTAGTATTTACAATTAATTGGTGATGAACATGTAACACTTCAAAGAATGGTTGTTCAATATAATTATTCTAGTGTTGTGATTGTTCAGATTGTCCTTTACACTTTCACATCATTTGTATGATTTTTCAGATGTTTTGATGCTTATAATATTATTTGACACTTTTGCATCATTTTTAGCATTCTATTTTGGTAAAATTGGCATCTAGTTTTGTATTTGACCACTTGTTTAGGTTTGTAGTGTTCATTATGTGACATCCGTACAACTTGCAATTTTTACTTTTGCAAAAAAATAACTTTAAATGATCGAATAAGTCTCAAGTTGCAAAGACCACCACCCTGTCTCGATTAAGCTCTCATTTTGAAGTGACTCGCTACAGGTTAATGAACACATTAGATGATACTAAAATTAGTCAAAGTATTGGCTTAATAAATACCTGAATTACACAGAAACATGATGATGAACAAAACACAGATTAAGTTGAGTGAAAAGTTTTATTGTTCAAGTTCTAGAAAAATTTTATTTAATTAAATAAAATTAATTCCATTTTGATCCCTCGTGGAGAAAATAAACAGTCATATATGTGCCTTAAAAACTAATTACATTTGTAAACTGGTCGAAACAAAACAAGTTGCGGTGGAATTTAAAAAAAAGGTTTTGTGAAGTTATTTTTTTAAATGTGTACAGTTTTATTTTAAAACATTTGCGACAGCCATGTCTTGTGAAAGGTAAAAAAAATGTATAAAACTGAAACAAAACCCAACTCATTTTAAAAACACAAGAAGTTTGAGGTCTTGTGGTTTCCTTTTTTTTCCAGTCAAACTTAAATATAAAAAGATACACTTGACTGCCTTTTTCGTGTTCGTGAAACCTTATTTTGTGATGCATAAAAACCAGCTTCATAGCTCAACATAGTCACCTAAAAAAATGACTATTATATCCAATTGGTAAATCGCCTACAAATGACTATTATAGTCATT